>JAFBJS010001249.1:124914-154958 GCA_016785265.1 Paraplagusia blochii
TCTGCATAAACTTCAGGGTTGAAATTGTGTGACAAAAGTTGCGGCTTATAGTCCAAAAATACACTCTATTTGGGAAAGTATTCTCACAGAATAATTTCTATTGCAGCAACAATATTTACATGCAACTATAGATTTACTGCTGGTCTGATGAATTGTATCTCTAAACAACTCAATGTGTTTGGAATGTGCAATAAAAATGAAGTGGATTTACTTCCAATAAACTCCAATTACCTCCCATCTGACTGAGTGGCATAGTGGTTAAGAAACCAGACTGGGATCTGAAGGGTTCCAGGTCCAAATCCACCAACTTTCAAGTTAACACTGATGTCAACTGAGCATGACATCGTCCCCAGTCCATCCCCAGCTCCACTGGAGGTCAAAGCTCTTTACTTTGGTGTTTGGGGTAAATACAGATGTCAAATTTTTTTGTGTGAGTTTGTCTTCCTTCATTCCTATTTTACAGGAGGTAACGTGTCATTTTTACACAATGCTGATGGGAAAGTTTTTATTCTGAAGTGAAACATTGTCACTTCCTGGATTCGGTTACTATATCATCAGTAAGACGCAGACACCACCTGTTTAACGTGAGGATGATAGTGTCTTTAGGCTTTGAACTTTAGTAATGTAATAACCTCGGCCATAGGAATAAGGTTAGAACCTTTACTTTCTTCCTCTGTGCCTCTGTGCCGTACCAGCAGGTGGGGCAAAAGGAGAAAATGCATTGAATTTGAGCAAAGTAAAACATAAAGGAGAATTCTCTTTTCTACATGAAGAGACTTTAGTTGTTTTTTTGTTTGTATGCGGAACCGTCTTTGTCGAGACAGCACAGATTTTAATCAGTTTCCGTCGAGAACAGTTTCTCAATATTTAAGGTTTCACATAGCAAAGAATCTTAGGTGAAACGATCAACTTCCCGAAAATACTGGTTAGTGAAATAGATGCCATAACCTCCTTTCGCGCTCATGTGATCTTCACTTTGTAATTCTCACATCTCTCTGGAAACTTTCCAGCCTCCTTTACAGTCATTGGTGGTGTGGTTTAAATCAACTTCCTGTTCGTCAGTCAGCACTCTTGTGCACTCTTGTCCGCTCCCACAAGTGAACGGAGTTCACATACAGCTCACCACAAAGGTGAATAACACACACGTGTTCAGCGTGTCGCACATTCTGCAACTGACACCCTAATGTACAGGAAAGAAAGGCCACAGAAACAAATCACACCTGAACTTGTAGAGACTGTGCAGAGACTAATTTCAATTTTTATTTATTTATTTTTTATTTTCTTAATTAAAGAAAGATTGAAAAACATGTTTAAAACCAGAAACTCATTTGACAAAACATCTGTTCATCTATTTAAATGTTGTGGGGTTACACTAACAAGATTTTCACTATGAAGAGGTCGGTGGTCACCTTGGGTAGACCGCTGTTGAGGTCTGTAATTTCGCCATAATTAAATCTGTGTACAACCAGTGCTTTTAATAAATATATTTACATCAGGATTTCTTAATCTTAATCATATATATATATATATATATATATATATATATATAATCATATATATGTGTAATATTAAAAGATTAAGAAATCCAGATTAAGAAATCCAAGATTAAGAAACATATAAGATTAAGTATATATGTATATATATATATATATATACATATACATACACATATATATATATAGATATATACATACATATATACATATATATGCATATACAGTCATGGAAAAAATGATTAGACCACTCTTTCTTTAATTTCCTGTCCATTTAAAAGTCTGCTTCCACTTAATCTACATTAATCTGGACAAATATAATAACAACAAAAAAGGCTCATAATTCAGTTTAATTTCAGCCAGATTAAGAAATCCAAGATTAAGAAACATATAAGATTAAGTATATGTGTATATATATATACATATACATACACATATATATATATAGATATATACATACATATATACATATATATGCATATACAGTCATGGAAAAAATGATTAGCCCACTCTTTCTTTAATTTCTTGTCCATTTAAAAGTCTGCTTCCACTTAATCTACATCAATCTGGACAAATATCATAACAACTAAAAAAGCTCATAATTCAGTTTAATTTCAGAGCTGATTTCTGTCCATTTTTCATGGTTTTATTGACAGTGACAAAAATCACTTCCGTTCCTACATCACTAGCAATAACATTGTACTGACAAATACAGTGCTTTTAGTCATTGCATGGTTTTGTATTCATTGTTTCCCCCAGGTGATAAACAAGGCATTAAGATGAACAAGGAATTGAAGAAAACAGCAGAGGTCACATTAGCAATTATGTAATGATATATATATATATATATATATATATATATATATATATATATTTATATTTGTAACACAGTCTTGTTGTGGGTTCTCCAGTCACAGAGCACTGAACACTACAGAACACAATTGTCCTGATGGTGAGCGTCTCTCTTTGAGCATTCATGCATAATACCGCTGGTTCCTCAGGGGACCAACTATTAACTAACCTTAACCTATTACTGCTATTTTACTCACCTGCATCCTACGCTAAGTCACTGTAAATGCTACCCTTTCATTTCCTCTTCACATGCCCTGACCTCACACTTAGACTCGTTTGTTGTCTTGTCAAGCTAAAGCCAGTCAGGTGTCAGGTTTCCACTGAGGTTCTTTGAACATCACATCATCCAGACCCACAGAACTTCTAGTGGACTCACCAACCACAGGAAGGCTGACAGTATGTAGCAGTGTGATTTGGTAAGTTCTGGCTGCCACTGTGCATAGATTGGCAGATGAATAAATAAATGAAAAAAAAAATAAATTAAAAGCAGTCATGTATTTATTTTACAAGAAAATAGACAAAAAAAACATGTTAAACATGTTTGTTTTGTTTGTCTGAAATATATTTTGAAGAATAATCGCATAAAAAAAGAAGAAAACATCAAATAAATCAACAGTGTTTGTGATTTCACTTTGTCCTTGTACAAAATCATCAGTTTTATTTAAGTGCATGATCAACTTTTTACTCACAAAAAAAACCAACAGCAGAAACAATTCTTTACACCAAACAAACTCAAAAGAAGAAACATTTCAAGAATTTTAGACCAAAAAAATGGGGAAACATCAAGGAAAATTTTTGAAGAGAAAATTATTTTCTCGTGAAGCGAAACCAACTCATCTATGATTCAAGGACATCCAGGCAAACAGAGGTTTTGACGAAAAACCAGCAGCGTATTTTAACCATCGACATGCAGTACAAACATGTTTAATAAGTTGACTCAAGGTTTAAGAGATCTGTAGGGCAACTGGATATTAAAAAAAAAACAGAAAACATAATGTGTAGTTGCATAACAAAACTCTTTAACCTTCACCATGACCTGGATGACTGAAAATCTTAATACAGTATACAAATACTTCTTGTATTTGAAGATCGAATACAATAGCATCACTATTGTATTTGAAGAAATACTGACCTAATTATTTGGTCAAAAGAAATATGTTCCCACTGCTGAGGAACAACAACAAGAAAAATACTTGTTACTTTATATTTGAGGACAACAGCTTCAAATACACAGGTAATTGGTTGTTTAGCTGCGACTAGGTCATACTAGTACCAGATGGCTGAGGTTTGACGGTATAAATGTTATTTATTAAAATGATCTCCACGTTTTAATTCAAGTTCAACTTTAACTTTCAATAAAGTTCCCTTTTTAAGTGACCACAATGCTAATACATGCAGGAAGTGAGAAAAAAAAACTCTTTTTGGCGATCACCAAGGCAACTCAGGTGTATTTTTCACAATAATCGCTGACACCTAGTGGAGGTAGCCTTCATTTTTACTACCTGTAGATTTGGATTTGGATAATTCTCCATTGCACGCCTGACAGTGTCATGTGACACACTTATGTGTCAGTGAACCGTGGTTGGAAAACACTGCTCTAGAGCAGGGGTCTCAAACTCAAATAAGTTGAGGGCCACCACCCACACTATCATTTCACGGAAGGGCCGCGTCAGTAATCAATACAAAAGAAAAAAATATATAAAAAATCAGTTTCCCATAGATTATGTGTAATACAACTCTGAACCAGAAGGGGGGCTGTGAATGAGGTTTTGGAGAACTATAGGACTAACCATAAAATGTGGAGAACAAATCTATAAAATATTAAATATAAATTCAACTTTCACATCAAGGCGGGGACCGTAAAATATCGTTCCATGGGCCGCAAATGGCCCCCGGGCCGCGAGTTTGAGACCCCTGCTGCAGAGTGTTTTGGAATTCTAAGCCCAGTGCTGGGCTGAACCTGCAGCCACAGCGGCCATTTGTGGGCCCTGTTTGACTCCCTCAGTCTAGTGCAGGGGTGGGCAAACTAAGGCCCGGGGGCCACATGCGGCCCGTTGGGCCTTTTAATGCGGCCCGCCATCCCTGTCCAAATTAAATAATTTATTTATAATTAAACTTCCGACTTTTCCCTACAGTGCCTGCATTTTCCCAGTAGATGACATAATAGGTTATTAGAATTTTTGTATTTTGGGTTTGATACATGACTTTTACTTGCCATTTATCTTAGCTTACACGAATGCTCCATCTCTCTGCTCTTGACTCGGCCCCGTGTCCAATTTTAGGAGAAATTGTGGCCCGCAGGTCAAAAAGTTTGCCCACCCCTGGTCTAGTGGTTTCCTAAGACACTAAAATTGCTGCATACTCTGTCTGCTCCTCCTCCAGCTGCCTCCGTGGGTGAGGAGCACCGGCCGCTAGTGGCTGATGGTTAAGCGAAGCATAGAGAACACTCCCTTCCTCTGTCCTTGCTGCCGTCCTCTTGATTCCTCGGTTTGTTTTTGGTTTTGCGTAGATGGAGGCATTTTGTTTCTGTGGTGTAGAAACCTCTCGACTCCCTCCTGGCTGGGGGTGGGGGTCCAAACTCTCTGCCTTTGGGACGGGGGCTATCTCATACTGCTAACAATGAACATGAAATAATGTCACACACATTGAACTGCATCGTAAATAGAAATGTGAAATCTGTTCTCACCTGATGATTTTCACTTTGCTTTTTAGTTTTTTTCCCTGCAGAAAATAAAATCATATAATGTTATTTATCTGTTTTAACATACAGAAAAGATGCTACAATCCTGATGAGCTACCCAGAGATTAATTAGATTAAAATGATTACAACTGTCCAAATCAATACTTTATACCATATAGATTGAGATGCAATAATGATTAAATATATGACATGAAAGGATTATTGTTGCTGTTGTTGTAGTAAATGAATATTGTCACCTTTGCAGCCCTGCATGGCTAGGACAGATGCAAAAATCACAACGCTGACAAAGGCCACAGTCCCAGCTACAGTGAACATGTACATCCATTGTTCCAGTAGGGGACTTGTGCTGTCTGCAAGGACGACAGTCACAATGAATACAAGACACATTAAGGCTGTGAAAAGTCATTAAACTACAATACTTTTTATTGTTGATGCTTAATGAAGTAACAGAATACCTCACTATCGTGTAAAACTTAAATGTTTCCCACAATAGACCTGTCTGTTCAACTTATAGCATATAACAAAAATATTATGATTGGCTGAAAATCTTTTTTTTTTTGTTAATTGAATTTTGCCTTTGGTTCAGTTCTCACTTTAATGTGGGAAAAATATCAACTCCAAGGCCTGCAGCTGCCACGCCACTTCCCTGTTTTTCATGTTTGGGTATTTGATTTACGTTCATAATTCGTCTTCTATTTCCATTCTCCAACTCTTCTCCTTTTCCTTTCGGATTCTCCAACCAGGGTCTCAAATTTGCGGCCTGTGTAACATATTTTGCGTTCCCCAACTTAATGTAAAAGTTACATTTGTAATAATATTTTATAGATTTGTTCTCCACATTATATGGTAAATCCTATAGTTCTCAAAAGATTTTTGATACATTTTTTTTTTTTTGTATTGAACACTGAAAGCTAACGCTCAGTGAAATGAAAGAGTGGGTGGTGGCCCTGGACTTATTTGAGTTTGAGACCCCTGCTGTAAACGTAAAGAATTGCATTTACGTTGTATTAGTATTGTGAGTTATTTCATAATGCACCCTGCATACTGTTCATTTAATAATTTTCTACTTACTGGTGTTACTGCTCCATGTAGGGTTGGTTAGATCAAGACTACCTTTAAAACAATGAAGGAATATTTATAAATCAATGTAGAAGGACAGAGAAAAAGACGACGAGGGTCAACTCACCGTGGACTGAAACATTAATCAGGTGACCAATGGAATTCTCACCATGACATAAGTACCGACCCGCATCAGTCAAAGATATTTTTTTGAAAGCAAGATGAAACCTCCACCAAGTGGAATTGATTCGTTTCCTTTTGGTAGTAATACGACTTTGGCCGCTGGTGTTCACAGGGAAACGTTTGCCTTCTTCTCTAAACCAGGAAACGTTTGGGAATTGACTATTGCAGCCAGTAAAGACACAGCTGATTTCAACATCCTCTCCAACTTGAGCTTCATGGTTCGCATTCAGCACCAGAATTCCAGGGTCACAGTCAGAATCTTCACCTGTAAATTAAAACACTGAGATATAAGCATTCATATTGATGGTTCTAAACAAGAGAAAAAAGAGAAATCATATATACAAATTTTTATTGGGGAAAACTTTAAGTCTTCATTTTACTTTTAAAGGGAGGTAGACGCTTGGGTGATGGTAGTATCCAGGTGTTACGTTCATTTTTCAATGATTTAGAACCTTTTTCATTGACCAAACATTAAGATGTGTTTTTATACTTTACACTATTTAAATAAAGAGGTTACGTTTTGCTGAAAAGACCATTTCTCGGTTCCTGAAGTTGCCATGTACTCATTCAGAAGATCTCAGCATAGTATTTCTAGAGTGGGATCTCTATCACCCTGCCTTTCACCTAAAGGAAAATTAACTTTATGCTAAAAGAAAATCACAACAACAACAAAATTTCAAACTCACCGTTCCTATCCATTGTATGAGCCAATACTGCCAGGATGGACACATGCAAGAAGACAGTCCTCATGTTTGGAACATTGACAGATCCTCCTGTCATTTTTCCAGTGCTAGAGTCCAGATATTGAACATTCCACAGCGATCATCACTGGAGGTTCAACAACGACCCAGATCTGCTGTTTGCTGTAACTTCATGCTGCTTCCTCTTTCTGCAGGCTGTTTGTTCACCGTCTGCTGATCTTCTTCATCTTTGATGTACCACACGACCTGGTGAATGATGCAAATGAGTAAAAGTGGAAGTGAGGGGTCTTGGTTCTACATATGCAGCAGGTTCAGTGCAATGAAGTTTCTTAAAACAAAAAAAAAAAAGGACTTCCCCTCGTCTATCTACTGCCCCCAACAGTCTGAAGACAAAATAGCAGACTTGTCAATATGAATTGCAGGAAAATTGTTTTATAAATGGCCTTGGTTGTGGTGCCTGAGAAGCATTTGTTACTTCAAAGTAATACTGTATTGTTTTGCCTTCTTTCTTCTTTACCTTTCGGCTTGTCTCTCTTTTTTTCATGGGTCGCCACAGCGAGTCAACATTTTCCATCTCCCTCTGTTCTCTGTATCTTCTCCTCTGACTCCAACTACCTCCATGTCCTCCCTCACTGCATCCATCAAACTTCTTTGTCTCCTACCTGGTAGCTCCATCTCTAGGATCATTCTTCTACCGATATAACCACTGTCCTTCCTCTGAACATGTCCAAAGTTTGACGCCGGATGCCCTTCCGGATGCCCTTCCATTGTAACATTCAATTAAGTTACTTAATAATTCTGGCTAGTATTTTTTTTGACAGCAAATTCCAGTTAATTATTTATATTGCATTTAAAACTTTGTGTTTAATTCTTTGTTGGAATGGCATCAGAAGAATTTAACGTTCTTTTTAATTGCTCATAAACTGAGATCTCGCATCACTACACTATGTCTGGCAGACACAGGTGACCGCACCACTGTACCTTTGCCAATTAAAAGAGACCACCCCACATCACAGATCACGTGACTGTAGCATTCCACCAATCAACAGTGACATGTACTGCGCCCACTCACAAGGCCAGACCATGTTGACAGGCTTTATTGAGTCTATATCAGCACTTTTGTTTTAAAAGTATGTGTTTTGTTGTATATTTTACACTAACACTTAATATATTTAAAAAGCATGATCTTACTCTAAAGATTTATTTAAATAAAACAATGTTTTTTAAACTAAACACAAAGATGTACTCACATTTATACTTATACACTTAGCAGCTGGTCTTAATAATATATAAGAGAATAATAAACAATAAATTGGCATAAGATGAAGGGCAACTGCCACGTCTCCTTAAAAAAGGAGAAGAAAATACACGAGTGTCAGGGCAGAAGGTGAAATAGTAGGTGGAACTTCAAGGCATTTTTGACGATAGGTAACACACATGGGTATGGATTGTATTGTGGTAAAACAAACAACAATAGAAAATTAAAGTTGCGCAAAAAAATCGGTTTTTACTTATTTGACAAGAGCGCACACAAGCGGTGAACTGGGGGCACAACGTATAATGCCTCTTCACGACAGCGCTGTAGTTACAGGGCCGTTTACGTAATGACGTAAGTCGTTGCGTTTCCGGTGAGCCGAAAATGGCGGAATACCTGGCATCCATTTTCGGCACAGAAAAAGACAAGTAAGTATTACATTAAATTTAAACGTTCTGTTGCCTAAGGGGCATTTCGAGCGAATGCAGCATTAGTTAGTCACCAACATACTATCCACCTTGTAAATTATTTCTCCATCTTCACGTAAGGGCTGGATATAATATGCGTTAGCGTTAAGAATGTAGTGCTAAGCTAATGCTATTGAATGAATCTCATTGAGGCGCGTTAACACACATGGAGTTACTTAGTCTTGTTAGTTAATCAAATTTAATTTTATTGTTATCTGGTTGAACTAGTTATAATCTTGCAATTATCATAGACCGCGTTGGTGAAGCAGTGGTAATTGGACAAGTGATATCTATGTTGGCGAAGCCGCTGCTCTGCCTACACCGCTACACGGTCTCTGGCGCTTATTGGCTTTTGCAAATGTTCAGAAAAATTGCTATTGTTGCGAGAGCGATTATTTTCTATCCATGATATTCTCCACACAGGGCGGCGGCTTTCAGAAATATCTAATAAGCAAATTTATGTCGGATTTAAGAGTCCCGTGCAAAATTGATGAGTATAACTTACGCAAAAATAAATAAATAAATAAAAATCGTCGTCTCTCTGTTTGTCGCTTTAGTAATGTTGTAATGGCCAGATTAAAGTATTTGCAGTAATTAGGAATCGCAGTCAAAGATCATAGAGGGTATTCTTTCACTACAATGATATCCAGGCGTTTACGGGAAAGTGTAGTTAAAACTGTCGGATAAAAATAATAATAAATAACAAAAAAACATTAACAGTGAGAACTGTTTATGTTTTTCTCTAATCTACAATAATCCGGATTTTCCAGGTTTGTTGTTATACCCTACCTCTGTCAAACTGCCAACTACTCAGGTTCACAACTTGCCACATGAAGCTCAGCATAATGATTGCATCCACTTCTTTACCACTTAATTTCTATCATTTTTATTTTTTTTTATTTTATCCCTTTCTTACTACAAATATCAAAATATTTTTGATGTTTTCATAATTTTTAGAAACTTTTTGCCTTTCCTTTTATTTAGAATATGGTCATATTTATTAATGTAATACCTAAGCAATGCAGCCTTTGTTGGTCAAGAATCCAAAACAATCAAAAAATCCAACTGGACTTCTTCTTGGAGTTTAAAGGCCTTTCATCTCTCAACTCAGGAACTTTATCAGTTTCTGGTTGATGTCAGATGGAACTCCAGTCGTAATACTGCTCTAGACCACTCCACTGGAACTGGACTCTTTCAACTCCAGGATTTTTGATGACATTAGTGTACCGGCTGTGTTGGAAAACTTTAAGCATAGTTGTAGAAAATGATGAATTGTGAATATTGAGAAAATAATCTTTTTATATATATTTTATATCATACAATCACAACCTTTTACCAGCTATTGTATGATATATGGTTTAAGATGATTGACCTCAATTTGATTCTCAGCTTCTTTTTTGTGTTTGCAATACATGCTGGTGATTAATGTAGACTCCAGTGTTTTTTAAGGATACACCCAGATTGAGCAACACATAACACTATTTCTTGTTTTTCAGGGTCAATTGTTCCTTTTATTTTAAAATTGGGGCATGTCGACATGGCGATCGCTGCTCGAGATTGCACAACAAACCAACCTTCAGTCAGGTAGGAACACCAGTGCATTTTGTCTGAATTATTCCATGTCTATTTTAACCTACAGTGCCTTATCCTTTTATGTTTTTTGATGTTATAGTACAGGATTATATCAATATAAAATAAGATTGCCTAACATTGTACGCTGATTCCTTTGTTCCCTGTCTCTACAGACCATCTTGATTCAGAACATCTACCGTAATCCTCAGAACAGTGCGCAAACTGCCGATGCCTCGCGCTGTAAGTAAAAATGGAAATTGAAGAGTGCAAAATCTCTTTGCAGTAATGCAAAAATAGATGTGAACAAAAAATTTGGTTCAGACAAAATACTCAGAAGCAGTTGTTCCAGACGTCAAATCTCAATCTCAATATTGAAAAGCGTATAATACTTCCCAGCCCAATAAGGTTATCTTGTGAGATAATCATGTAACTGTAGCTTTCAGGAGGTAACTGTAGCCTGGGAGCATCCTCAACATGTAAACGTGTTAAAACCATCTGTTAACAGACACTCGTCAGACTGTTCTATCAGGTTTTTTTCTTATTTGGTAAACTTTTGTCGTACTTGAACTAGGTATCAGAGTAATGGCTCTACTCAGAGGCTTAAATGAGGGCAGATGGGCACCTTAGTGTGTTTACACATCATTGACACTCATTTCAGTTTCCTGACAGAAACGTGTCTAATCACAACTTTGTTTGCCTCCCCAGCTCTTTATTTTGGTTTGACTTATATCACAGAAGTTTACGTTTTGTATTTCAGACAATTTCCCTCTTGAACATTTACCTTCATAACCTTGAAAACCCTGTCCAGTCTGCTGATGGTTTTGACTGTAAGTTCTCCCTTTTATATCCAGGACTATAAAACAGGTTTAGTTCTGAGAAACTTTGACATCAAAAGTAGTGCATAATATCTTGGGGGTTAACATAATTGGCCTTGTGCTGTGTTTGCATTTCTGTTGGCCTCAATTCAGGAATCAAGAATTTCTGAGAATACGTGGTGCAGAATTGAGTCTGGACCAGCTCCAGTTTGACACATTTCATTTTAACTTGTTTGAATAGGGTTTTACATCTGAGTGTTTGTTGTACTGTAATAACATTACAGTTGCACCTCGACAAACATGTCATAACCTCTGACTTAACACTCACTTGGTACAGTTATTAATCTACAATTGACTTACAATGGCATGAAACCCAAAATCGTGTTGGATGTTCAGCTCCCCCTGTGTGTGTGTGAATATATCTCTGTGTGTGTGTGTATATATATACATAAACATATATATGTCCCACAGCTATGCAATGGTATTTTTTTTACATACATGTAAACCTATGGAGGGGGGATGGCCTGGTAGAGGAGCAGCATTATTCAGAAAAGTGTTGTTAGTTCACTGATGTGTGAACACAAACACATTGTGTGTATGTTTGACTCAGTCTTCACCATTCAGCCACAGCAGATCAGTTTAACAAACAAAAATTCCACCTTTGATTGACTTGCAATCCACTAGCAAAACGATGAAGAGCGCATCAATGTCTTCACCTGAATCCATTGAAAGCGTTGAATAATTGAACGACAGCCCTGTTAGTATTTATTGTTTATATTTTCTGTTTGTGCATGGCTATGTCTAGAATATATTCTGTATAATTATAAAAATCCATCAGTATGTTTGTGACAGAGCGCTAAAATGTGAACAAATACAATTTACTTTGGTTTTAATGACTTAACTTTAACTTTTTCTTTCTTTATTATGATAACTGTCAAACATTTAGCTTTTTTTACTTTGCATTTGAATGTATTTTTACGTTTGAATATGTTTTTAACAATTAATTTCAGTGTAATTCATTTTGTAAAAATTTCTTGTATGTGTACAACAATGCCAATTATAAAAGTAGCTCCTAGTTTAAGGCTTAAATTACTTTTATAAGAAAATATATGTACTTAATTTGTTTATCTTTATTGAAGTTTGAATTCACAGCTGTCTAACCAATTTAAATCATGCACATATTTGCTATGAAAACCTTAATCTTTTTAAGACTTGTCAGCTGCGTTGTCAGTACTTAAGTACTAAAGTTTTGTGTTTCACTTCTGAAACTTTAGTTTCATAGCACTGAAGATGTTACTGATAAGTCTGGAACCCTGAAGGGCCGGCTTCCTAAGTGAAAGGGTTTGCCAGAAGTTGTCTTTCTGGTGACTCAAGTCCTCTACCACTATAAAAGCATGTATTAGCCACAGCTAGTTTGTTGTATTTAAACATTTGCTGATGACTTTTTTCGTTAATGCGTTTCAACTTTTTAGCTGACTCTCTCTTGTTGGCGTTCTTGTAGGTGCTGTCAGTGATGTGGAAATGCAGGAACATTATGATGAGTTCTTCGAGGTGAGTAGTCCTTGGGTCGCCACATGACCACGTCAGCACGACAGCTTTATCTCTATGACCCTGTTCATTGAAAGGTGCAGCATAACATTTGCCAAAATGTTGGAGTCTGGAGTTGCCTTTAGCCCTTGGGTTCAGAACAAATATTTGCTTAACAGTATTGGCTTTTTTTTCCCCATTCCTTACATCATGGAAAGTTTCAGGACGTCACCAATAAAAAATATTTATATATTCAAATTTATAAAGAATAATATATATATTTTTAAGATTGACAACAAGATCCTGATCAGTTTGTGTCTACTTTTTTACAGGAAGTGTTCACAGAAATGGAGGAGAAGTATGGAGAGGTGGAAGAGATGAACGTGTGTGATAACTTAGGTGATCACCTTGTTGGCAACGTCTACGTCAAGGTTGGTGATTAATTAAGAGATATGAACTAGATCTAACATGACAATATAACATCTACAATGTTATAAATGAGCAGTTATTTGTTTGCTTTCTTCTAAACTTGTAGCCTATCTAACATTTATTTTGAAAACCACTTCTGTACACAGTTTCGCCGTGAAGAAGATGCAGAGAAGGCGGTTATGGACCTCAATAATCGCTGGTTCAACGCACAGCCTATCCACGCAGAGTTGTCCCCTGTCACTGACTTTAGGGAAGCGTGCTGCCGACAGTATGAAATGGGGTGAGAATGTTTGCTTCTTCGCATATAAAATAAATATTATGTATTTCTAGTTACAAGCCTGAGTACTGTCTTGACTCCTAAATACAAATGTTGAAAAAAACATGAGAAAAATGTGGCTCTTATACCCACGTGATGCAAGTTGACACCAAACTCTTTAAAATTCTTGAAAAGATGCTTTTCAAAAGCATGGTAAAATGTGTGTATGTCGTAGACTGCATAAAATACGGTGTTTTTTATACCAGACAACATGTTTCTCCTAAGATTTAAAACAATCATTATGTAAAAGTCAATCAGTAAAAGAGGCTGCTGGTTTTGTTATTTGCGCTGTTTATAGGCCATCTAGTGGGGAAGAGCGGGCATTGCAGGGGAATGGCAGAAATATAATAAAAAATAGAAATAATTACATGGTTTTGATAAGTTTGTTGGACTGGATTCAAAAGCCAAAGGTCGTGAAACTCCCAAAACTGAGGTAGCATTTAGAAATATGGTTCTCCTTTTGATTACCATGTTTAGTACTTGTTATTTCAACAATCAGCTTTATTACAGTCGATCAACTCGTCAGCAGAATAGCACACCACTCATTTTACCATAACCTTGCGAAATGTATCAACTGCAGGCAGGAAGTTGCTTTCAAGATATTTGAATCCCCTGAAGATAGATGAAGTTTCACTTCTGCCTTCAGCTAATCGGATCGTCTAACAGTAACTAACTCCAACACCACTATGTGTGCTATCTTATTTACAACTCTTAATCTTCCGATTTATGAGGCCCACCTGATTTTTAGCTGCTTGATCTGCTCTATGAGTCAAGAAAGAGATCAGCTTTTAATGGGTTAGCATTTAGCTGACCCAACTAAATACAACACTCGATGTTTAAACAGAACTTTTTTTATTGTTACAGAGAGTGCACCCGCGGTGGTTTCTGCAACTTCATGCATTTGAAACCTATATCGAGAGAACTTCGTAGAGAATTGTATGGCCGACGCAGGAAAAGGTGCATAATTCTCGAAAGTAAAAATCATTCCCAAACCATCGCCGCCATTGTTTTAATCACTATTGTGCTTTTTTGCAAATCAGACACCGTTCTCGCTCACGTTCTCGAGAACGACGCTCTCGCTCCAGGGGGGATCGCCGACGGGACCGCGAAAGGAGGAGGTCAAGAGAAAGGGAACGATCTGGAAGATTCTGAAGGAGCCCAGTCAGTGTTCCCCACGGTTCTGTCTCTTAATACCATTAGAAATGAGTTATTTTTTTGTGATCAAAGTGTTTTTCTTTTTCCTCTTTTATTCCCTTTTTTAAGATGAACATGTGTTGCTTTCTCAATAAAACAGATTTCTAACTCTGCATGTGCATTTTTGTGAATTTTGGAGTCAATATTTGGGGTTGAAGTAGTGTTTTTATTTTGTTACGACTCTTATATAACACTTTCAGTCCGGCATGATAATAATTCCGGTGAAATCTCCTGCTTATGTCCATAGCGGTTAATATTGGTATCGGAAATTAAGTGGCTGGACAATATCGACAATGGTTAATATTGGACGTTCCTAATATTAAGTAATATTGTCACAGATGATAAAATATCTAGAAGTTACCTTAAAGAGAAAACAGTGACGTAAGACAAATGAAACTCGCTTGAATGAGCAGAAAATAGCCATGGATCCTATTTTTTGTTCTTTTAAATGACTTTTAACAGTGAAGTAATTTGAAATTTTTGTACTTTTGAAAATAAATATTGATTAACAACTGATGTAAAAACAACCACAACCTATCTTGAGAAACTCACAACATGTTCACGGCCTGTTCAGTGCAGTAACAGTAAACAGGTGTTGGACGAAGGTTCATTTCCCAACCCACAACTCCGCCGTAGTCACTCGGCAAACATGCTCACGCACACGCCTCAGTGGCGTAACCCGTTCCTCTGATTGGCCGAGCCACCTAAACAGACGCCCTCGTTGTAGCCAATCAGGCAGCGTCTTGAAAACGCTACCCATCCTTTCCCACGTGTGTCGTCACTGCGAAAAAAAACCCCGTGCCTTTGTCAGCGCTGGGTTTATTCCATTGCTGTGGTCGCAGCTGCCGCCGCCGTGAAGCGCAAGCGGCCGTTATACGTAGAACCGACCTTCATCACATCTTCCCGGATTTCGGACGCCTTCGTGTCACCCGGTGAGTCAGACAAAGACGAATAGAATAGAAAAACACTGTTAAAATGTCCTTAAAAAGACATTTGTTCATTTTTTATGCGATTCTGGTGAAAACGCCAGTCTTTTGGACCTGCTGATGCAACATTGGCACTGCGCAGAACGGAACTGCATCGTCACGGGAAGTTTTTTTTGTTGCGTTTTCGGTTCCTGCTCCTTGTGCCAGCTGTGTGTGATATTACTGTATTTGTACACACATGCGACCACGTGTGCACTGTTTCTCCAACATCTTTCCCCTCATGTTCCGCTCTCTCCTTCACTGCTTTTCCTTTACTATTCCTTTAGCTGCTAAATTGGTTCCTTTTTGGATAAATCTATATTTAATGTAACATTTTTGACAGTGTTATTAGACATTATCTGATCTTTTAAACCCCATTTTTGGGTTTATAACTATGTAATATACATTATTATAATAGTATATTTATTTTTGTCACCTCCAAACGTTATTGTGCTCGTATTCAGAGACAATCGGTTATTTAAATGCAAAATCCCACCACAGGACACTCATTCACATTCTTCAAAGTAACATATGTCTTCACTTAATGACGTTTCTGTTGTTAATTCTGCATTGTTTACTTATAAATGTTCTTATTTAGTATAAAGCATTTCCTGCCATACATGTCCAACCTCCTGTGTGAGGTAATTGCACTTAATTTATTTAATGATGTGCAAAAAAAAAAAAAATCCACTCCTAAATGATCCAATTTAATTGCCATCCCAGAATGTTGTCAACACAGTGTTTTTATTAGATGAGGAAAAAAATAAAAACCTCCTAGTTTCATTACTTTACTCACTCAGCGTTGAGTAACTCTTCCTGTTTTGTTAAACTGTTGTAGTTGCAGGAATGGAAGACTTTTAGTTGACTCTAAGATAACACGTGAATGTTCTGATCCCAAGTCTAACCTTTAACCACTAGAACACGGGCTCCTATCTATCTATACGTGACCACGGGTTGTCTACGAAGATCTTGCCAGCTTTTTAATATTTAACCCTGCAGAAATTAACGTCAAGTATTAATCAACATACTCTTTTAAAACTCAAAACAAATATTTTGGTCTCCTTTAATCTATTTCCATATACTGTATTCCTAATAATGATTCTAAGAACCTTTTGAAGTTGTCCGGCAACATTGCCAGGTGGAGTAACAGTGCAAACATCTTTTAAGGAGTGACTTGAAAGTTGGAATTCCTGCTTATGTCATTATTACTGGGAATTTGTTTTAAAACTGCTGCACTTTGACAAATAGTTATATCTTAAAAAATCCTTCAAACAACGACCAGAGACATTAGTTCTGTTACTTTGTTGAACTACTTGGTGCAGCCTAAGCTTTTATGGACTTAAACAGATCCATACTTTGGAGTACTGAAAACACAACAGATTAATCCTCAGTTTGTTGTTAGTCATTTCAGTAGCGCAGTATAGTTTACAAAGTATTTGTAGCTGGGAAACATTTTCCACCCTCAGATCTGCTGCTTTTAGTGTTTTGTTTTTTTTTTCTGCTCCAGCAACTATTTAAAGGGACAAATTCTTTCAAGGCTGTCCTCATAAAATCCCCCCGCACCCTCGCATCGCCTGTGCACTTTGGGCTTTTGCCATGTGCTCTCACGCAGAATCAAATTGCCACCAACCCCCCCTGCACAACCCGGAGGGGAAAAAGGAATTTCACCCGATCTGCCCACTGCTGACACTCGGCCTCTTTAGACAGTATAACTTTAATTGGCAGCACTGCCTGTGGAGATACGATACCAGAAGGTGACGGCAAAGGAAGTCCTTGCAGGGAATAGACGTTGCTGGCAGCTACGTTGTCATTTTGTCATCTGCAACATGCCTGCTTTGTACGTGTGCAGCTGAGTCAGGACAGAAGAAGTTGGTTTGGCATATGCCTAATTTTTTTTTTTTGGGTGCCGTGCAGAAGGTCAGATATCCTCCCCTGGTGTTCCTGCTATCTATACTAGAGATTACTTCTGTTGACATTACTGTCTGGTCACGTCCCAGAGGCTTGGATCCTGTGTTTGCTCTGCCTATTAGTGATGGCCTAATGCAGCAATTCGCAACCACTGTGTCATGAAAATTTGTCTGATCTGATTTTAAATCATTTGCAGAATATTTTTGTTCTAACCATGACGGGAGAGTAGTAGTTAAGTAGTTAACTCTTACTTAGTAGCAGCAGCAGCAGGTTTGTCTTCTCCATGGTCCGACATCCTTGTCATTCTTCAATTTCAGGCTCCTTTTCTTTTCTGTTTGTTCTGACAAAGCTTGATGCCAAGCATGACACAGCAATTATTAGATTATTATTGCCAAGGTAAGGGTGACTCTGCATTAATGTTTGATAGGTGTGGTTCCACAGCAAACCATTGCCAATTTACTGAGACTTGTTTTGTGATAGTTGGCAGGTCAGTCAATCCTCCAGAAATAAACAACCTAAAAAATAAAAAATTAAACTACACCAGCAACAATAGGCTGCAGTGCGTTGTAGCGAGACAAGGGTCCTATTGCTCTCTGAGGCGCGATGAGAATAATGTTCGTCAACAAAAACTCATTTTCCTGACGACTGTTCCATTCTGGTGACAAGGACGACGTGTATGGACAAGGAAAGGTCTCGGCAGATGTTGTCAGTCTGGTGTGTCAGTTCTGCTCGGTGTTGTTTACTGGATTTCTCCTCACTATCTGTGTTTGGATATGTGCAGTGTGGTATGGTGGGAGGCAATTCTTAGACTTAGACTTAGACATACTTTATTGATCCACGTGGGAAATTGTTTTGGCCCAGCAGCACGTTGAACTATTGCAGATAAAATGAAATAAATAAGATTAAATAAAATAAAGTATAATTTGAATAAGTAGAAATGCAAAAGTAGAGTTAGAATGAAAATTTGAAAATTCTAACAGAAGATAAAAGATTAAGAACAATACAATCAAACTCAGTAGGCAATTGTGGAATTACAAGGGTCAAAAAAAAGAAGTAAAATAAAAGTAGAGCGCGAGTGTGAACATGAGCAATGTTCTAATCTACTTTCTTACACTGAGTGGTGAGTTATTAAACAGTTGTATGGCGTGAGGAATGAACGTGGTCCTGTATCTTTCACTGCCAGTGCGCAGCTGAAGGAGTCGCTTAGAGAAAGAACTTTTCCGACTAACAACACTCTTGTGAAGTGGGTAAGTTGGAGAGTCCATGATGGAAAGCAATTTGTCCAGTGTCCTCCTGTCCCTCACTGTGACAAAAGTATCCAGCTGACAGCCAATCACAGTACCAGCTTTGTGAATCGGTTTGTTAATTCGTCCAAGGTCCTTCTTGCTGATACCCCCTCGCCCCCAACATACAACTGCAAAAAACAGAGCGCTGGCCACCACAGACTGGTAGAAGATCTCCAGTAACTTGCTGCACAGGTTGAAAGACTTAAGCTCCCTCAGGAAATAGAGCTGGCCCATACCTTTCTTGTATACAGCATTACAGTTGTCTCTCCAGTTCAGCCTGTCATTTCTGAGCAAATCGACGGGTTTGTCAACATAGCTGAATTTTCATTATTGATTGTGATGCAGTCGCGAGGCAACCGTGTTGCGTTAAACACCAGTCTTAACCCACTCGTGCAAATCAGCCCAAAATTGGACCAGACCATTGCAAAAATTGCACAACGCATGCTGGGCTTTAAGGCACCTATTCCATCGATTCCTTCTTCATGAAGGGTTCCATGGTCCTAGCAGAGCTGATCTCCCTCACCAACAATATAACAATCCCAAAAATTTGCCATTGTTAGCCATTGTTACTCACATGGCTTCCATTTTCTACAGGTCAACATGACTGGTTTCTACTGTCATGATGACTTGACTAGAAAATACACCTGATGTCTCTAAGTCTTTGAAGACGGAAAAATATTGACACAGCAGAAATGTACACAGTAACTAGGAAAAAACCTTCAAGGACAGTTTATTGTGTATCTTATCTTTTCATCAGACACTCATTGCTGAGTAAACATTGTTTATACAGGGACAATTTTTTGGTACAGGTGTTTCTACAAAGCAGGGGCGTAGCCAGAACCCATAAAATGGGTGGGGCCCAGAAAAAAATCAAGGGGGGCCCAACCCCAAAGTATTTTAGCCTAAGTTTGATAATGAACATCACCCCTCGTTATGACGTGGTCAGCCCTCTCTGCATTTTTCAATGTTTCTTTTATAAAAATAAATTAAAGTCAAACCCCCCCCATCAGCAAAAACCAATTATTAAACTCAAATACCGTAATTTCCGGACTATAAGCCGCACCCAATACATTTTTTTTTTTAAAGGAAAAACATTTTCTACATACATAAGCCACACCTGACTATAAGCGGCATGTGCCGCATTCTTTTTGCATTTTCCATGATGAGGGTCAGTTTATGCTAATTTTATTCATGTACAAAGTGCGTTACCGTACCTTAAACTTCTTCTTCTATGGTTATTGGCGGTTGTGACTAGCGTCTTCCTCCACACCACCTGTCTCACTCTTACCTTTTCTGCTCGAGCAGTTAGAAAAAATGCAAACATTAGCCGCATCTCTGCATAAGCCGCAGGGTTGAAATTGTGTGACAAAAGTTGCGGCTCATAGTACGGTAACTCTTGATGAATGAATAACTACAATGTTACATGCACATGTAGAACCTTTGTTGAATCATTGCCTCATTTTTTTTTTCCGTTTCAGAATAAGCCATGCCAGCCGTTCCTTCTTCCAAAGAGCCCACCATCTCGGCTCCCGTTTGTCCTCATGCAGCCAACCTGCACAACCGCTCTAACGGCGAGGGTCCGTTGCCACTTAAAGGCATGGATAAGATGTCCAGAGCAAATGACTTGGCAGAGGACACAGAGGGCGCTGTTCAGATCAACAGAAAGAGCAGCTCTCCCGAGAGGAAATGGATCCGTCCAGACCTTCCCAGCCGCTGCACATGGACCCTGGGAGCTTCAAACGCGGAGTCTCCCCATATTCCAATTCCCAGGTCAGTTGAATATCAAGTGAGGTCAAGATTTAAAGCTTTGCGTTGTTGCGATTTCATTTGTTTAAATCTTTTTTTTTTTTTTTTTAGAGTAACAGCTCAGCCCATACTCCCAAACATCTTGCAAAGGATCGGCGACACTCCTTTGGTGCGCATCAACAAAATTCCTAAAGCTTTTGGACTCAAATGTGAATTACGTGAGTTTCACAGACAGTCATTGAGAACCTACGCACGTACGTATACATACTGTAGAACTGTTGATGGCAACACTGTAAGGCTGAGGATGACATCGCCCTTTATGACTGAATGACTTCTTCGAAAATCAATCTATCATGTGACCTGCCCCTCCCAAACACACACACGAACACTGTACACACACTCACCGTGGCAGGTAGTTTTGCATATTTCTGATTGGCTGTCTTCCAGGGTAATGAAAGGTTTTTCTTTATGTTCTAGCACAAGCCCAGAAGCGTTTCCTGGAAACTATCTCCCTCACATTTTATTTTGACACCAACCCCACAAAAAAATTTTAGATTACAGATGTGTATAAATAAAAATCAATATTAATGCAAGGACAACAGTAACAAGGGCGCAGTGAACCTGTAATGTACAAACAACATTAACAACTAAAGACCAATTTTTTTAACAGCTGCATATTGTACTGTCCCTCTAGTTGTACACCAAGTACTGTACTCACGTCTATGATAAACATTTAAATTATGTCAGTTGTTCCACCAGTCGTGCACACTCCCATTGGAGACTGGTGTTTCTAGTTTAATTATGTAGATTGAACGCAAAAGAAAATATGCTGCTTTGCAGGATCAGGTTTCATATCCTCCAGCGACTGTGAAAGAAAATCAGCCGTCAAGCGGCATTCAATGAATTCTAGATGCATTCTATCTAGATTCCTGGTTTACGATGGAGTCAGAATGACATCTTTTTGTCATAGTGACATGGATGGTGGTCAGTTGGTTTATTTGAACCTGGAACCCTCTAGACCCCAGTTCTGGTTCCTTAACCACTAGGCCACCACTGACTTACCATGTTTTCTGGACTATAAGATGCTCCAGAGTTGAAGTCGCACTACGTCCAGCAGATCTCAGTTTGAAAACAACAAGGATGTGAGATAATATAACCCAATTAAAGCAAAAAAAAGAATGCAACTTGTTTTTTTGTGCATTCAGTGGCCAAGTGTGAGTTCTTCAACGCCGGTGGCAGTGTCAAAGACAGGATCAGCTTGCGGATGGTGGAGGATGCAGAAAGATCTGGCATCCTCAAGCCTGGAGACACCATCATCGAGCCCACCTCCGGAAATACTGGTAAACACCAGCGGTTGTGTGAATCTGGCATTACTTTACTTTTAGTGTTATATTACAGGAAATGTGTTGAGCAGCTGCAGCATTAAACACTTAAGGGTTTCGTGTGTGTTACCTTCAGGAATCGGCCTGGCCCTGGCTGCTGCCGTTAAAGGTTACCGCTGTATCATCGTCATGCCAGAGAAGATGAGCATGGAGAAGGTGGGTTTTTAAGGATCCTGTAGCTTAAGTATTGCCTGGTGTTCCCTATTTTAGTGTTATATATCAGAAACAAATATGGGCAGTGGAGGCCTAGTGATTAAGGAGGCAGACTTGGGTCCACAGGGTTTCTGGTTCTAATCCAACAGCTGCCAGGTTGCCACTGGGGTTCTCTAACACAGTCCAGACCCACATAACATCTTACGGGCTCACCACCCACTGGAAGGCAGTAACAGTAACAGAAAACCAGTTGAAGATAAATGAATTAACAAGTCTGTGTTCATAAAAATACATTTCACGTTTCATATCCTGCAATATAATATGTTCCTTTTAATATACTGTACATATATTCATTCATGCCGGGTCGCAGGGGCAGCTGGTACCACCCAAATCACACTGCTCCATACTGTGAGCCTTCCTGTGTGAGCCCATAAAAAGTTATGTGGGTCTGGACAGTGCTATGGTCAGAGCTCCTCAGTGGCAACCTGGCAGCTGATGGACTCAAACCTGAACCCCTGTGGACCCAAGTCCGCTTCTTTAACCACTACGCCACCATTGCTGCGTTTAATGTATATAATAACAAAAGGAAAAGGAGCTGGACTGGAAAAAAGTACTTGCTGAGCATCACTAAGTTACTTTTCTAGGCTAAAGTTTCTTATTGTCTGTTTTTCTTTAGGTGGATGTCCTGAGAGCCCTCGGTGCTGAAATTGTCCGTACTCCTACCAGCGCTCGCTTTGATTCGCCCGAGTCTCACGTGGGCGTTGCCTGGCGCCTCAAGAATGAGATCCCCAACTCACACATCCTGGACCAGTACCGCAACCCAAGCAATCCTCTGGCTCACTACGAAACCACAGCTGAAGAGATCCTAGAGCAGTGTGGAGGTACGGAGACCTTTGAGGTGTTGGTTGGGACGCATTTAAATGTTGTTCAATTTAACCCCTTGATTATGTCTTTACTCCAGGTAAATTGGACATGCTGGTTGCAGGAGCAGGCACAGGAGGGACAATCACTGGTATTGCCCGCAAACTGAAGGAAAAGTGTCCCAATATCCAGGTGAGCCACTCCACCATGTATTGAACTGCGTTATAATCACAAGAAGCAGGAGAAATTTTGTAATAAAAATAGACAATGTGTCATATTTAGAAGCTGATTTGGCAAATTATCAGGAATAGTTAGTAGCAAATTAAGAACAATGTAGTATGAGAAGCTTAGGAAGCAGAAGTAGTCACTGTGCAGTGATGTCCAATAATATTCAATAATTGTGCAAAAATATGGGCAGTCTTTGTGAGGAAGACCTGAATGTGTTTTTATTTCATATTAATAAAAAAAGCAGTAATTTGAGAAAAAGTAAAGTAAAATAATCAAATACTAGGTCTGTGCAAATTATTAGTTTTGGATCGAACTGAAGTGAATCGGATCAAACTGGATCGATCGTTTAATATTTTTTTTACCAATCATTCCTGAATCGGATCTTAGCCTGTGAATCGAGATATGAATCGGATAGTTATGTGAGTGAATCGTCACACCCCTAATATACACTATATATAAATGAGGGGTGTGCAAATTAATCGTTTTAGATCGAACTGAACTGAATCAGATCGAACTGGATCGATAGTTTAATATTTTTTGCAATTGTTCCTGAATCGCGTTGTAGCCTCTGAATCAAGATATGAATCGGATTGTTATGTGAGTGAATCGTCACACCCGTAGTACATACTATATATATATAAGGGGTGTGCAAATGAATCGTTTTGGATCAAACTGAACTGAATCAGATCGAACTGGATCGATAGTTTAATATTTTTTGCAATCGTTCCTGAATCGCGTCGTAGCCTCTGAATCGAGATATGAATCGGATTGTTATGTGAGTGAATCGTCACACCCATAATACATACTATATATATATTAGGGGTGTGCAAATGAATCGTTTTGGATCGAACTGAACTGAATCGGATCGAACTGGATTGATAGTTTAATATTTTTTATGAATCATTCCTGAATCGCATCGTAGCCTGTGAATCGAGGTGTGAATCGGATTGTTATGTGAGTGAATCGTCACACCCCTATCAAATACCTAACAATCATCCGTACCTTGTAGTTCCAACTTCAACTGGGCGAAGTCTAGTTGCTATGTGATGATATCTAATGTGTTGCAGATAGTGGGTGTGGACCCTGAAGGCTCCATCCTTGCTGAGCCAGAACATCTCAACAAGACGGATAAAACCCAGTACGAGGTGGAGGGCATCGGATATGACTTCATCCCCACCGTGCTGGACAGATCAGTGAGTTGACAGCACGTCTGTGAATAAAAAAATGTCCTCTCAAACAACCGGTTATTTTACCTGGTTTACTTGTTGTCCAGGTGATTGATAAATGGTACAAGTCCAATGACCAGGACTCTTTCAACATGTCCCGAATGCTGATTAGAGACGAGGGCCTGCTGTGTGGTACGTTTCCAGATGTGTATAAGAGACAGGTGCTATGGTCAGAGCTCCTCAGTGGCAACCTGGCAGCTGATGGACTCAAACCTGAACCCCTGTGGACCCAAGTCCGCTTCTTTAACCACTACGCCACCATTGCTGCGTTTAATGTATATAATAACAAAAGGAAAAGGAGCTGGACTGGAAAAAAGTACTTGCTGAGCATCACTAAGTTACTTTTCTAGGCTAAAGTTTCTTATTGTCTGTTTTTCTTTAGGTGGATGTCCTGAGAGCCCTCGGTGGACAAAGGCTTCTTGAGAGAGGAGGACCTGATGGTAAAGAAACCATGGTACGGGAACACGCAATGTCACACACTCTACCATATAAAAACACAAAAACTAGGTATGGACACATGCATCCCCAATGTTTTTACTCTCTTTAAAGTAAACAATTAAATCGTAGTTGTCTGGAGGGTTGCAGGTTTGTATCCCATCTCTGCTGCCACATTACCACTGAGGTGCACTAGGCATAGAACTGTCTCCACACAACAACAGGCAGGATGGGGCAGGTCAAAATAGGCACACAGATAGATAGATAGATAGATAGAATTTTTTTTAATCCCTCAGGAGTATCCCTCGGTAAATTACGGTAAAATCTATTACGGTATTACGGTAAAAAAGAGTGTAAAATCCGGCAAAATTATTCGATTAACCATAAGGCTTCTTCCCTTATGGTTAAAAATCCCCATAAACTCCCATAAAACACTTAAAAAAATAACATTTTTAAGTGTTTTATCAACATTTGATAACTAACTAACTAAAAAAAAAAATGTTTTTAACACAGGTGGTGGAATCTGAAGCTGCAACATTTGAACCTATGCGCCCCACTGACTGTCCTGCCCACAGTCTCCTGTCAGAAGACGATCAAAATCCTCAAAGAAAAAGGCTTTGACCAGGCACCTGTGGTGGATGAGACTGGGTGAGTGCACCGTCCTGACTCTGCGCGTGCAAATTGTCAAACCCATGTTTGTTTATTTATTTATGTGTTTACAGGTTAATCCTGGGTATGGTGACTCTGGGCAACATGCTGGCATCCATTTTGGCAGGAAAGATTGGTCTGTCAGACCCAGTCAGCAAAGTCCTCTACAAGCAGTTCAAGCAAGTAAGGCCCAAGATCACCCGTCAAAGTGGACTGTCAAAACATTTCATTTGTCCCAATAGAACGTTGGACTCCAGGAGAAGATATTTAGAAAATAAATCAAATAATTTCTAGAGCGGCCAGTCAGTGAGTAGGCTGTTAAATATCAGATCACACAGACAATATTTGCATTGTCATTCCCCTGTAGAATGAAAATGTAAATTTAGTCACATACAAATTTATTGAAGGGAAGTTCTTTAGAAAACCTTATGAATGGACAAAAATGAATTAACACAACATTTTCAGATGCTATTTTTTTGGTTCACTAAAGAGAAATTATTATCTCTGGAAATATACACAACTTGCAAACTTTTCCCTGTTACCGATGTATGACACGTTTGAAAAGTATTAAGTAGGAGTTTCCAACTATAAAACGTGTCTTTTCGTGTATTTGTGTTTTCCTAACCAGAAGAACTGCTTTGTATTCACTTCATTCATTGGCAGCAAACAAAGAACCTCCTGTTTCCCGGACAAAGAGGCTTTTAAATTGACTTAGAAAATGGAGAAATACCTTTTTGTTGGGCTAAACAAGAGCCGAGGAACATCAGAGACGGCACTCATTTGAATATTAATTGATTATTGCTGAATCTTAACTTTGAAACTTTTGTGTTTCCACTCATTGTACTTTACTATCGTACAAAGCTGCAGCAATGACATAAACTGAAATGAAGATATTTTGCTATTTTACGTAGCTGTCTTTACCAAATATTATAACAAAATGTTAACTAGTGCAGTTATGTCTGTTCACCTCTAACTCTCTAACTCTCTTTCACAATAACAGATCCGTCTGACTGATAATTTAGGAAAACTCTCCCGCATTCTGGAAACGGACCACTTCGCCCTTGTTGTCCACGAACAAATCCAGTGTAAGTACAGCAGGAGTTTGACTTCAGGTCTTACTTTTGTAAAAAAAAACCAAAAACACTACCAGGTGACATTATCCATTGAAACTTGCTAATTACATAATTGCTATCACTAAACAAGTAATGATACAGCTGTAGTATGGAATCATTGAGATTTCAGTATTTACAAATTGATGAGCTGTTTTCTTCCTTCCATAATTTTCTGAAGGTTTGATAAAGTTCTGTCTGTCTGTCTGTCTCTTCTTCACATTGCTGGCAAAGAAATGGATGTTGGTTTATTGCCTTAGTTGCCTTAGTTCAGAGGAAGGATGTAAAAAGTTGCAAAACCTTCCAAAGTCTCCTGAAGTTCTTGTTAGCAACATATTAATCAATCTTCCGTCCGTTGAAATCCGATTGTTATTGTGTCAGTTTGTCAGTCTTAGACTAATCCACTTCCCTGAATTTAGTGAAGTATTTTTACACTGTTTACAAATAGTTATAATACATATTAATTATGTATTAGAGTGAGGGATATTTTGATTTGATACTCGGTAACTGTATCTGTTCCGTATTGGATAATATTGAGTATGGATGTATTGGTAGATACAAGTTGCGGTATTGGTATTGGACTTGAAAAAGTGGTATTGGACAATGATAGTTGATTTTGTTTGGTCTCTGTATTAAGAATTTGGTTTTAAACTGTAATTATAATAACATTCATGAATTAATTGCTGCACTTTAGATATTTTTTTGCACTTATTTGGCCAAGAACATTGTTTTTCTGTCATAAGCAGGCTATAGGAAGGTAATTACACCAAAGGTCATTAAATCTGTCTCTCAACCCACATTATTTCAATTTTTCTATTGTTTTTTTTGTCCACCAGACCTGCAGGACGGCTGCCCCAGTCTGAGGGCGATGGTGTTTGGTGTGGTGACGGCCGTAGACCTGCTCAACTTTGTCACAGGGCGAGAAAGGAAGCAATCCATGTCGGAACCGCAGGAAGACCAGTGATTGTACTCCTGTCTCTTCAGTCCATCAAAACAACCGCAATGTTGGGTTCAGCAAATATGTTTAATGCCAATTAGCTTTCAGTTAGCTTTGAGTTAGTTCCAGTACTCTTTGGTTTGCCAGGCTTAGTACAGCAGGTAAAAGATGTAACAGTTTTAATCTTTTACTTACTTCTTAAAACAGAAAAATTGATGTGTGTTGGTTATTTTAGATTATTACTTTTTACTTGGTGATTGTATTTACTATATTGCTTTTAGTATTCAAATCAATTATCTGTAAATTTGTAATTTTGTTTACTGTAAGGCTCTTAAAATGTCTTTCAATTTTCTGCGTTGTGTTTCTCAACCTGATTTTGTTTCAGTATCATCAGAAATATAAGAAAAATTCTTTCATCTCAATTGCCATAATTTAGAGAGGAAATGTCATTTATTTCACTCAGTGGACTTTAAATTATGTGATGCCGGGAAAGACAGGATGGCGTACAGACAAAAAAACTGCATGTAAAATAAAGATGTGTAATTGAGTTTTGTAAAATGTAACAAAATAATCATGTATCCATGTCTCAACTCATGTAATTAAATGATGATTACGTTATGCTTTTGAGAGAATGTTGTTTTTCATCATTTTATTGTGAACAGGAATGTGTGATTAAAAACAATATAAATAAAAGCTTCTTTTCCTTACAGTTTGTCCCTTACGTTTCCAAGGGTTGCCACAGTGTCAACAATTTCCATCTCCCCCTGTCCTCTGAACATGTCCAGCCCATCTTTATCTTAAATAATTTGAAATATAAATATTTATATTTACAAAAACAATATAAATACAATAAATTAATAAAGATGCAGGTCATTCAACTGCTGTCTCATTATTTTAACTATAAAATAACGATAACAAAACTTGTAAAATACTAATCTGATTATTAATTCGTTGATTACTTCAATGTATTTTTTAACATTTTGTTTGTATCTGTTAATTACACATTTTTAACTTGCAAAAGTGAATTTGAGGAGCGTGGACACGTAAATATTGACAGTCGTTAAACGCGTCTTGTTGTGTTTGCCATGTGGTTCGCAGCGCAACGTCGTGACGTTCCCTGGTCGCGGTGTGGGTGGATCTCAACTTCTTAGACGAAGAGACTCGTTCTAATAACAGCAAATCTGTATACACCGCCCCATTTACTAACAAACCGGCGTACGCCGGTGTGGTGAAGGAGCAAGCCCCCACACGTTCCGAGCGGCCAATCAGCGCTGTCAAAGCGATGTATGTGTTGTGTGGTGGCTGCTGCTACGAGCAAGGCTAGACAGACAGTATGGCGGAGGAAAGCAGTGAATGCGACTTAATAGCTCTGGAGACCCAGTTACAGACTTTATTGGGTCAGTACTCTACTGAGGAGCTGCGAGAGGACAGTAAAGCATTCTGTGTCGACTTTTGCAAGGTAAGGGACCGTGTCTTCAGCGGGTGACAGGATAGTTATTAAAGACTGTCTTGCATATGAGTTTGTCCGCTGACACCCCCTCCCCCCGTAGGGTAGCGTTAGCGCTTAGCCTCCCTATTATCCGGCCAGTTTTTGGTGTAAAAAGCCAGAACTTTATCCTGCTGCCTCTTAAATGACATTTACACAAACTAATGTCACGCCATGAACGCCACTGGGTGGAAAAATGACAAACATTTACACTAAACGGATTATATGTGCAGTTCAGGAAGCTAACTCTGCTAGCAGCTACAGCCAGCTGACCATGTAACGCAGCCCGTCTATTAGTTAGCGTGTGTCAGTGAGTAGACTTAACTTTTTGTCCGTCATGCGAGGAAACTTTTTCAGATTCTGAACCGACATCGATTTTATTTAAGAAAAATACATTTCAGTCCATGTTTCATCATGTGTCGTCAGTTATTTTTACTTTAGACTTTTAAAGTGGAGGTGGGACTGCATCAAGGATCGGCCCTGAGCCCCTTCTTATTTGCTTTAGTGATGGACAGATTGACAGGTGGGAGGAGGGTCAGAGAAGAGTCGCCATGGACCATGGTGTCAGAAGATGACACTGTGATTTGCAGTGAGAGTTGGTAACAACTAGAAGAGAACCTAGAAAGGTGGATGTTTGGACTAGAGAGAAGAGGAATGAAACTCAGTCGTAGCAAGACAGAGTATTTATGTGTGAATGAAAGGGAGAACAGTGGAATGGTGAGGTCACAAGGAGCAGAGGTGGAGAAGGTGGAGGAGTTTAGATACTGAGCATCAACTGTTCAGAGCAGTAGAGACTGTGGAGAAGTGGAGAAGAATAGAGTGGAGTCAGGATGGAACAACTGGAGAAAAGAGTCAGGACAGTGGTGAGACCAGCCATGATAGATGGATTAGAGACACTAGGAAAAGACAGGAGACAGAGCTGGAGGTGGAGGAGTTAAAGATGCTGAGGTTCTCTTAAGGAGAGACAAGGATGGACAGGATCAGGAATGAGGTCATTATGGTGACAACACAGACAGGAAGGTTTGGAGAAAAAGCTAGAGGAGACAGATTGAGATGGTTTGGACATGTTCAGAGGAGGGACAGTGGAGACATTGGTAGAAGAATGATCCT
>JAFBJS010001249.1:158463-173288 GCA_016785265.1 Paraplagusia blochii
AAGAGACAGGGTCTTTGAAGTGTAGCGGATAAATACCACTAATGAAATTGAAATGTCCAACATAAAAGCGGTATTTTTTGGATATGGCCTGGACACTCAAACACTTTTTAGCGTCTTATAATAAATAAAAACATAAATTGTGTTAAGCTGAGCCTCATTTCTCAGGGCCCGTTACCAATTGCCCCATGGACCGGCACCGGTCCACGGCCCGGTGGTTGGGGACCACTGGTCTAAGCTGTAGAAAAAAAAAACAAAAAAAAATTGTGCAGTCTGAATTGGTGGCCTAGTGGGTGGGCAGTTTCGGCCTAGTCTGCAAGGGCCCCAGTTCGAATCCCTCTACCGCCAAGTAACCGCTGAGGTGCCCTGAGCATCGTCCCCACATACTGAGACAGCAGGAAATAAACAGTTAAAAACCAGTCAAGCTTCTGTTAATTTGAAAATCATTTCACTTTTTACTCAAGGAGATTTAAGATTTACTTGCGTCCTTCTCTTTAGGTGGTTGATGTGAGTGGGAAAGATGGCGTCCACATCCTCTGTAGTCTGGAGCTAGAGGAGGACAACAACTTACTGCTTGGTCTTGGCAGAGCTTTTCTCACACAACAGCTCCGTCGGGGCGACATGTTCTACTTGACGTAAGAATACTCGCACTACGAATGTTGTGAGCCTTAGTGATGCAGCATATTGACTATTTCACCTTTTTTTGGCAGCGATCTTGTCTCCATTTGGAGCAATCTTCACAGTCGGTTGAAAACATCCAAGCAGGATCTACTCGAGGAGAGTCGACATCTGATGAGTTTTGCCACCAACGTAAACTCCATCTTTCCTTTCATCAGAGCCATTTTGCAAGAAGTACGTTTTCAGCTTCTCTTTTTTCAAAGTCTTTTAATCTGGTTGAAATTCAGGGAATAAAAAATGTCCTGTGTCTGAATTATCAGGTGGGGGAAGATGGTAAGCAGTTCTGCGTCGAGCTTTGTGCTAACGCCCTGGGGTCTCACCTTTCCTGTGACGTCATCACCAAGTCCCTCATCTACAAAACCATCGCCGGCCTGCTCCCAAACGACCTGGAGATCTGCCGGTTGTGTGCTCTTCTTGTTTTCTTCTTGGAGCGCACTGTCGAAGCCTACAAGTTGGTGTACGTTTTGTACATGCAGCCAGATCAAGAGTACCAGGTGGATTGTAGCCCAATTGGAAACAATGTTCGCTGTGAAACACTGAGGGTAAGTAACTTTCTCAGGAATCGCAGTCTTGTTCGTAGATGTGCTAAATGTTCTGAACTTTCGCATTTTGTTTCTGTCCAGATCTTAAAGAAGGACCTCTACTTTGACCCAGAGTTCTGGAACCTCATTGCTTTGCGAACGAGCTGCCTGGAGTTGCTGAGCGAGAAGGTGGTCAGTGCTGCCCTCGAGGAGGTCATGGAGGACAAATGGATCTCAAACTACTGCACAAAAGAGTCCGCTTGTCAAAAAGCAAAGACGGGTGACTGTAAGCCGGCCACCAAGAAGCGACAGCTCAAAGAGGACGGCTGTCTGAAAGAGAACACTGACTCTGTTTCCAAAAGACTTAAGATGGGCTTAGACAGGAAAAGGGTAAATGTTGATAACACTGTAAAAAGAAATAGAACTCCAGGGTCGCGGTCCTTAAAGGACGTATCATCTGAACCTCTCAGGCGTTCATTCTGGCAGCTAGAGAGAATCCAGGACAGTGGCAGCCTGAGGTATGGAGAACTCAGGCGCGTAACAAGACTGTTTGCAAAGAACCCACCAAAAAGAAGAATTAGAACACCCAGGTGGCTTCTGGAAGACTCGGGGTCTGCCGTAGAGAGGAGGTCTTCTCGGAAGCTAACAAAGCAGTGGCTGAAGCTTCAGAAAAACCATCAATCTTCTGGCGCAAAAATATCTGAATCAGTTCAGGAAAAGAACACAGGTAACAATAAGGAGACGACGAGCTTTAAGGACGTACAACACAACGACCAAAGTGGACTTTCTGTAAATGTGCTTGAACAAAATCCTGTGCCTCAGGTCATTCTTGAGCTTTCCTTTCCAGACAATGAATTGTACGGAACGTTTGTCGATGACTGTTGCACCAGGCTGAAAGCAACGCCGCAAGTTCCTCTTTCCAAACCTACAGAAAAGCTCCTCACGCCATCATCACCTTTGAAAAATGCACACGGCAAAGAGGTGATTCTTAGGGCCCGGGATGAATCAATGTTGGTACAACAGTTGCATTGCTACGCCCGCAGACAGAAAGGAAAAGGTAACGGCTCGATCGTCCACAGCTCTGTATCAACCATCACTCGCTCTTCTGCACAGGCAAGTTCTCCTAAAAATCTGAGACACCGACATGAAAAATCCAGGATGAAAAGAAGAACGTCCTTACGAAATGCTTCGGTTGGGAAACAGCTCTATGACAAGTCTGTTGTGGAACCAGCAGCGTTCAGGGACGGCCTCCACCATTCCCGTAGAAGAAAGTTGTCTTCTGCAAAAGATCTTCATAAAAAGTCTGCTGTTAAAGAGAAAGCCGGCCACAATCCCCCAGATACAATCCAGGATCAAAGTTTAGCCTCAGTGCGAGACCTCTGTGAGGTTCCTGCTCTGGAGATGAAAGTCACTATAGCATCCGACACTGCTGCATCCAAAATGTCACAATCTGCACATTTAGAAAAGGTCTGTAAAGGTCATCATGAAAAAGGTCTTTCAGAAGTCCCCACCACAGCAAAGCTGGACACAGATAAAATCTCTTTAAATTCTCAAGCAGCCTCCCACTGCAAGGACGTCCTCAAAGATCAGGAACAAAAGCACAAGTCACTTTCCTCACACACGGATCCAGACAAAATATTCCCCGTGGACAGCCATGACCCCTCTGGGGGTAAAAAGTTCACCCAGAGTAAACTATCAGAGTCTCAGGACTTGTATTTGTCGTCCGATCGGAACAATATAAACGACATCTCTTCTCTGACATTGGTAACAGAGGTGGTAACTGAAATTGAACCTGAAGCACTTGGTCGAGATCTTGAACATGAGAAATCGCTAGCGCATGAGAAAGTAGCGGAAGAACATCTGAATAAAGTCAAAGCGCAAACATGTTCTGAGGAAAGTAGTTCAGATACTGAGCCTGAAACTGAAGAATCTAAGCTGGAATACTGCTGTACCTTCTGTCACAAGGTCTTTAAAGGACGCCACGTTGTTGCGCATGCAATGCTTCATTACAGAAAAGACGAGTGCATGTTCTGTGGAATGATCTTCAGGGATGATCTTCTGGCCATGATGCATCTGTCTGATCACATAGAGAAGCTCAAGAGGCTCAAAGACCAGGAAAATAGTGTCTCGGAGAAAATAATGAACTCCACATCCAAGACCTCTTCCAAAGACGTCAACTCTGACGAGCCCTTGGTGCGCCGGAGTCGCGGAAGGCCGAGGAAATCTCCGTGTCCTCAGCAGTCCATTCAGGATTCAACCCTCTCCGAGTCTAGAAGTTTAAGATCTAATATAAATGTGGTTCCCGGTCAGAAACCGAACATCTCAAGGCGGCATCCTGTTCACAAGGTGAATGGTCATCTACGTCGAAGAGAAGTGCAGAGACATCTGAGTGAGCTGAGAAAGACTTCTGCGAAGAGAAGTGACAGAAAACAACGGCAACTGAATTCCACTGAAGAGACCAACTCTCCACAGAATCTGAAGGCAGATGCGAAACAAAATGGAAAAGACAGGAGAGAGAAACTAACCAAACCTCAGGAGACACTGAACTGCCCAGCAAACGGTTGCACTTGGTCTACGGACCTGATGAAAAACCGCGTGGCGCTCTTGTACCACGCTTTGGAGGATCACCACGGCGACGTCAAACCTTTAGAGCTGGCGTTTCGCGTTGGCAACAGTAGGTGCGCTGTTTGCATGAGGGTGTTGTGGAGTTTCGAACATTTTCTGCACCACGTGGAAATTCACAGAACCGTTCCACGGTACCCTTGTCTGCACAAGGGCTGCACAGCCAGATTCAAAACAGGAATGGAGATGAGACGCCATACCAGAAGACACAGTCCTCTGCAGGCAGTCTGCTGCCACCCGGCTTGCACCAAACTATTCATCTGTCTGTGGGCATTGAACCTTCACGAAAGGGAGCACTACGCCTCGGAACACAGGAGGGTGAAGAAAAACACGCCTGAGCAGAAAGAGGAAAAACAAAATAAAGCAACAAACGGGAAGAAACAAGAAGATCAGGACACGAGGCAGACTGCTGCTACTGCCAATGATGATAATGTGAGTTTGAAAGTTAAGCGGAAACTAAGAAGTCGTGCCATCAACACCTTGTCTCGATTAAAAGCCAAGGCTCTGTCCAGCATCAGAAAATCTGTGGTGAGACGAGAAATGGACAACAGAAAAGAGAGGCGCGATTCTGACTCTGGTCGGCGTATTTATACTAAACCGAGACGGACATTAAGAAATAAAAACGGATCAGCTCCAAGGAAAGTTATCTCATCATCACTGCGGAAACACAACCTAAGACTAAAATCCAAGATGAGGACAGACAGGGTAAAAGTTGGTTCAGTGTTGCCAAAGGGTAGGGGACGTCTTCCAAATTCAAAAAATCAAGATGGGATACAGGAGGACGCTTTAAACGGTCAGAAACCTAGTACTAGTGGAGTCTCCGATGTCACCCAGACTTCACAGCCTCCAAAGACCGTCCAGCAAGACATCATCGCTATGGAGAAAAACTCACCAAACAAGCAGATTGAGGAGAATCAAAAAAAGCATTTGCTCAAAAATCTTGCGGCTCTCGTGGCGTCCAAAGGTTTGAACCGACCAATCAAATTGTCCACGGCAGAAAACACTGAAAATGGAAAGAGCAGCTCAAGTCCTCACAAACATTCTGGTGAAGTGGACATGACAAGCCCAGAGGAAAACAACCTGATGCCTTCAGGTCTTCAAGCAAATGTTGGTGATGATATTTCACAGCCTACAGACGGCGTGGTCGACTCAGAAAGACTCGAAACTGCTGCGGAAAAACCACCTGAGGACACACAAGTGTCAGGTGTTGTCGAAGGACCTGCTAGCTTAGATGCTCAAATGGAAGAAAACGCAAAAAATACACAAAGTCTATCAAACCAGTCCTACAAGATGACGTCTTCCCTGTCGGACAGGAAAATAAAATCCAAGAATGAAAAATTTGACAAATCGCAACCCAAGAAAAAAGAGAAACCACACAGGAAGAACAATGATGCTACAGTCTGCGGCCGAGGGAAAAGGAAAGAAGCAACCGTTGACAAGAAGAGGGTGAAGAAAAACCACTGCCAACAACCTGACAAAAAGACGAAGCTTGAACGTGTAGAACAGAAACAAGAGACAAACAACCGTAGTGAAAATGTCGAGGGTGAAGATGAAGTTGTTAACGAAGATGCCGTGACGCCTGATCCCAACATCTTACCTGACAGAAAAGATTCTTCAACTGCTGATGAAGCCAAAGCCAAGACAGAAAAAATAAAGTCTGAAGACATGAAGGCGTCAAATCCAAATACGACAAAAAAGAAGCACAAGAGCACGGGCTCAGAAGGTGTAGAGAAGACAGTGATGAAGAAAAAGCGCCACCTTGAGGAGATGACTTCTGAGCAACCTGTAAGATTGGAATCTAGCGTCAATGTTGAGACTGTGGAGAAGTCTTCAGGTGGACAACACAGAGGCTCCAGGGACAAGAAGTCCAAAGCTGAAACCCTGAAATCATCCGTGTGCATCGAAGCTCTTGCCGTTTACAGTAAGATGCCACACCTGCGGCCTCCACCCACCGTTTACCTGCATGAGAGTTTCATTTCCATGCCTAAGCGGAGGAAGGAGGGGCCGACCCTTAAGTCAGCACCCAGGGAGTCTGTGCCCTCTACTGGTGAGACAAGTGTCCCTCCAACACAGCAGCGGCAGCGGTGCAAAAACTGCTTTGCGTCTTTTAACAGTACGGAGGATCTGCAGCACCACCTGCAGCTGCAGAAGTGCAACAACCTCTTTGGGTTTGACTCTGATGATGAGGGTGAGTTCGGTGTTTTTTTGAATTTATACAATTTCTAGAGCAGTGTTTGCAGAAGTAGTTTAGTAATAAAATAAAAGAAGTAGTAATAAAAAAAAATCAGTTTCCCATAGATTCCGTGTAATACAACACTGAACCAGAAGGAGACTGTGGATCAGGGTTTGGAGAACTATAGGATTTAGCATAAAATGTGGAGAACAAATCTATAAAACATTATTATAAATTCAACTTTCACATCAAGGTGGGGGCCGCAAAATATCATTCCACGGGCTGCAAATGGCCCACGGGCCGCAGGTTTGAGAGTTTTCTATTTCCAGACAAAGTTGTTAATCGTTACCTTTTTGTTTTTCAGTTAACAGCTAAGAAGGACTACGTCTCCTGTGGACCTTTGTGGAGCTCCTGGGTCACCATACCTCAAGTCTACTGAATTATGACCTAATTATTTTCTATTATGAGACAGATGTGTGGAAAAAAAATGGCGCCAACTGTCCAAATAACGAAGCCTGTAAGAGGACATGGGCAGTAAAAGCAATTTTATAAATGGTATTTTAAAAAAGTCAGACTGAGGAACTGAATGAAGTGCCTGCTCTGGAACCGATGTGCTGTTTTCAGCCGCTTGGACCTGGTGTGTGGAGATCGAAGCATCGCAGCTGTGACAAAGAAAAACGGCAACAAACAAAACGGAAGCTTAATGACTAGAACGCTGCTAGTGCTGTCGCTAGGACACATTCTTCACACCAGTAAGCCATAAATCACGTTTTGCTTTTTGCACTCATTAAAATATGCTCAACATCCTTTTCCGTGACTATTCTTTAAAGTTAAATGAACAGACAAAATTATCCTTAAATGAGCTAAAAGTATAACTTGTGATTCACTGAATAAACCTTGTTAATATTTTATGTACAAATTTTGAAATGCTAACTTTATTTCTCCTATCATTGGCGACCACTAGGGGTCAATGTGTACCAATCTGTAGCCTCGGCGCATTTTGCTTTTTTTTTTTTTTGATCTTTATTTGCTACAGGCGTGTGTACAGGCAGCCTTTCTGCTGCAGTAAATGCTGTAAAGGTTTGAATTGTTTCAATTGAAAATTTGCTAAATAATAGTTTTCTGTAGCAATAAGAGCTGCAACGTTCCCACTCAGATTTTTGCATCTTTCTAAATTCCCGGCTGTTTTTAAGCATCACTGGACGAGGCTATCTTTGATCTATTGTGATTAATACTCACTTTAAAATCTCACTCTTTTTTCTCTTCAGTGTTAACATTATCTGTCACAGACCATGAGACATTGTGAATTCTTTGAAGGTGAATGTTCACAGAATGAAGGGGGGGTTGATGGTGAAACAGAGAGCATCAGCAGCAGGTTATATTTATTTATGTTTTATTTTCTATCTTTTGTAAATACTTGAAGAGTTTCACTGAGTAATTCTAAGAACTGAGGGGAGGGAGGGTCTGTTGTTGTTGACTCTGGGTTTTATATTTTGTTCCTGAAGATGAAAATAAAACTTCTTCCGAAACATATTTTTATTGTGTGCTGTCTTGATGGAACAATGTAGAATTCAGTATTTTTCTATTAAACGATTTAAATTTTATATTAGTTACTGAGGGAGGTCTAGCAACATCTGTCAACAAATTTGTTGTTTAATACATGTTTTATAATTTGTACATTTTGTTTATGATTGATAGCATCCACTGATGTCGTCTTTTGACATTTTAACATTACTAGTACTTGGCAACTGGACATATGTCAGAATCTTAAAGAAATTTCACATTAAAGTTATGTGAAAATTAGGGGTGTGCAAATTAATCGTTTTGGATCGGTTTGGATCAAACTCAACCGAATCGGATCGAACTGGATCGATTGCTTAATATTTTTCATGAATCGTTCCTGAATCGGATCGTAGCCTGTGAATCGAGATATGAATCTGATTGTTATGTGAGTGAATTGTCACACCCCTAATATATATATATATACTATATATATATATATAAGGGGTGTGCAAATTAATCGGTTTGGATCGAACTGAACCGTATCGGATCAAACTGGATCGATCGTTTAATATTTTTTATGAATCGGATCGTAGCCTATGAATCGAGATATGAATCGGATCGTTATGTGAGTGAATCGTCACACCCCTAGTGAAAATGCACAACAAATGTAAAAAAATGATGACAACTCTTTGATCTACAGAATGACAACATTTAATCGTAGCAACAGGAAACATCACTGTGGCCTGAACACTGCTCTTCTACATCTTCATGTTATTGTTTTGTTTGTATTGATCCCAGACAGAGAGTCAATGAATGAATCTGATGATACGAAATCTTACAGTAGAGGAAAGATGAATCAATTTAAACAGTCAATGTCAATGTGATGTTAATGTCACTCAGAAATGTTGGCTGATTGTAACTTAAATACAGTATTTTTTACACCGCTGCACAATTTAAAATAAAATATCAATCAATTATTTAAATATGAGGACAGATTTAAATATGTACAAAAATATATTATACAACGCTTGTGAAAATTTAAATAAGAAGAGAGGAAAAAACTTACAAAAGATGTAGTGTGTAACTTTTAAATAGTTGTGAAAGTACATAACTTACTGATTTGATTTACAGAAAAAAAAATTGCAGTGACAGAAAAAAATGGCGTAGCAGAAAATCAACACTGGTGCTTGAAAAGTGGTTTCCTGTGAAACAGATAATGATAATTCACAAAATAAAATATAGAAATGAATAATTCACGCTTCAACTACGGTGATGGAAAAATGTACAATGTATGGGTAACGTACGTATATTTTTAGAAAAGACAGAAAATCACTCTGGCGAGCATTATCTCTGCCTGTCTCCATTGTGATATACTGTATTGACCTGTTTTGTTGTTCAGTACATTATTAGATATTGATATATTAAATATTTCCTTCTTCACATTAGCTTTTTAACACTAGTCGTAGCATTTTTGCTACAAATCTATTTCCATAATTCGGTTGGATTGTAGTTGTAGGCTATTTTTTCTGTCACTTCTCTGGTAGAATTGTTCTAATTTTAAATAAATGTGATTGGATGTGATTTGTCAAAGGATATTAGTTATTATTCTGACTCCCAGGCCACAGTGGGACACTGTCGCTAGGTAGGCAGCAGATAGAATTGTTTGAACTAAGACTAATGACATGTAAAAGTCAAGGGCTAAAATACGAAAGTGCAAAATAAAAAATAAAAAAAGAGGGAAAAGACAAGGATAATCATAATATAAGTTCAAAGTATAATTTAGGCAAGATGGCTGGCCAGTTTAATCTGTCGAAAAGCCCGCATCCGGGCCCCCGAGCCTTAGTTTGCCCAGGACGGGGACAAGGAACGATTCAAAGAACATTGTTCACAGAGAGCTTGTTTTTTAATCTAAAATTCCAAACCTTCAAACTTATGATAAGAAATAGTTAAAATAGATTTTAAAAGTAAAAAAAAAAAAAACTGATCTTAGATCTAGTTTTAATGTTCGCAAATGCTAACATTTAACCAACTAATTTAATATATCCTGGCATTTGTACCAAATTTGATTCTGTTTTCAACACAAATGTATTCTTTTTTTTTTTACCCCTGTCAAACATTTTTTTCTCCTTCTGAGTTTAAATATTTTCCTGTGGAGGTAAACTATGGAAATGAGTGTTTATTGGATAAATGTCATGTGATTCAGTGTGATTGGTTGAGTCCAATCCAAGTGGGAAACACTAAACTGATACAAACTGCACAGAGAAAAAAATATTTTACACCACAGCTTCACTGTCCATTGATTAAGATGGGTTTGAATTAGAAACAGACCACAACAATCACACGTCTACATCTAAAACACAAATGTTACTGATTGATTGAGGACAAATATAAAATATATATATGAATATAAAAGATGAAAAAGTCCGAGCCACTTCCAGAAAACGTCATGACTCACTGTTGCCGCAGCAGCCATGTTTATCCCTTCAGATTTTCTAGTTTCTTAAACTTTGCAGCAGTTTGACGTCCCTTGATTTATCCAAGGAAAATACTCTTATCCAAAAACTGGGAATATGGAGTCAGTCCATCCAGTCTTTCCTTGTTTTCAGTCTAAAAAGTTCCCGTTTTGGGGGTTAATGGCCCAGCAAAGCGCAGCAGTATCTTCACTGTGTTTAATTCCACTCGGGCCTCATGTAGTTGGGGATGCATTGACAGACTTGGTGGCTGTAGTAGAACCCGGTAAGACACGGTCTTCTTGGCTTCCTGCAGGGCAACCTGTAACAGCTGGATCAGAGGATGGAGACGAATATTGAGGTCAAGACGTGAAGAACGAGGAGGAACAGAGCAGAAATAAAAGCAAGACACAGGGGAGATGATGTATTCAGATCTCACATCCCTTCTGGATGGAACACAGTCCACGTTTTTGTTTGTACTCACATCAAAAGACACTGCGTGTGTGTGTGTGTGTGTGTGTGTGTGTGTGTGTGTGAGCTGGAATAAGGCCTCATTCTGGGAACTCAGCTCTTCAGTATCCCAGCAGGTGAATAGCCTCCTGTTAAACCCCCTTCTGTGACCAGATGTGGAGTCAGATCCAAACTAGACCAAACAATGAACTGAATAAACGCAGAGTCTAACAAGGTCCCACACTGTTGCCCCAGGACACATGGTGTAGCCAGGCTGACAGAGGCTCAGCGTTGGACAAGAAACGCTAAAATTCACCGTTATTATCTGTACATGGCTGGAAAATCAAGAAAATGACACTTATTAATTATATTTAAAGTCACATTTTTGTTGTTCTCCACGACTACTTTTTTTGCAAACTTCATACAAAGTTGAGGCAGATGTTTGTAGAAGTCAGTAGAATTTTTTTGTCTATCTGGGACAGATAGTATCTGGGATGCATTTATTCTGTACATTAAGCTTTGGACGTTGAATTTCTGTCTTCTGTCTTCTAAAAATGGTGACGCTATTTGTGGCTTTTTATTAGTTAGCGTTTTGTGTTTTTGGCTAAAATTGACCTGTTCCTCTTTAAACTGAATCAACCGTTTCCATCTGTCCCTATGTTCTACACCAGGTGTGGGTTTTATATTTGACCCCTGGGCCACAGTGGGGACTGAAATGAGACACAGTGACTGGATAAGAGGGGAAGCAGCAAGATATTGATTTGTTAAAGTCAACGGCTAAAACGCAAAAGTGCTATCTGCTCGATAAATGCTGGAATTGCAGGGGAAAGATGTAAGAAAAATGATAATATAAGTCAATGATAGCATTTAGGCTAATGTGACAGACCGGATAAATAAGCCAAATGGACCGCATGTGACCCCCAGGCCTTAGTTTGACCAACTACCTCCATGTCCTCCCTCACTGCATCCATCAATCTCCTCTTTGTCTCCTACCTGGTAGCTCCATCTCTAGGACCATTCTTCTACCAATGTACCCACTGTCCCTCCTCTGAACATGTCCAAACCATCTCAATCTGTCTTCTCTAGCTTTTTCTCCAAACCTCCCTGTCTGTGTTGTATCTCTAATCACCTCATTCCTGATCCTGTCCATCCCTGTCTCTCCTATCTCAGCATCTTTAACTTAGGACAATTTTATATTGACAGCATAGTCTGTGTGGACCTACCTGCAGGTGTTGGAGTTGAACCTCTTGCCCTGCCTCAGACAGGACTGTGGAGTCTCTCTGCACTGACACTGACAGGTATCAGGGTTCAGTGGTTGATTTCCAGGACAGTTGGCAGCACAGACACAGCCGCACAACTCATTGTCCCAGCGCTGACCGGTTGGACACCACTTCCCTTCACTCTGTCCCTCACACTGACATTCACCTGAGAAAAAAGACAACAGCAGAGATTGATTTTATAATCTCATCCATCCATCTGTTCATCCATCCGTCCATCCGTCCTTCTGTCCGTCAATCCATCCATCCATCCACCTGTCCATCCATCCACCTGTCCATCCATACATCTATCCATCCATTCATCCAGCCACCCATCCATCCATCCATCCATCCATCCATCCATCCACCCATCCACCCATTCATCCATCCATCCATCCACCCATCCATCTATCCATCCATCCATCCAACCATCCATCCACCCAACCATCCATCCACCCATCCATCCACCCATCCATCTATCCATCCATCCATCCAACCATCCATCCACCCAACCATCCATCCACCCATCCATCCACCCATCCATCCACCCAACCATCTATCCATCCATCCATCCATCCATCCAACCATCCATCCATCTATCCATCCACCCATCCATCTAGTTTCAACCTAATAATATTCTCCAGGTCTATGGTCAGATCTAACAAAGTGACATCATCTTCAGGAGTTGTTGACAAAAACATCTCCAAAGATCACTGGTACATGACTGCAGTGTTAGTCTTCTTACAGGTATCATGGTCCAGTTTCCACCCAGGGTCACAGCTGTCCTTGGTGAGTCCATTTCGACACACACATTCACACGTGGATTCCTGAAGAACCCTGTTTGGTCCACAGAGGGCCAGGAGACCTGAGTCTACAACAATTAGAAAACAAACAAAAAAACACAAGTTATTCTTCTAGGATTCTACAAACGCTGGGGGACAGTTTATTAAAATACCTGAGCTGTTGCATCACTTTGTCAAAATATATTTTTCATTGGATTGTTAGAAAGTACAAAATAAAAGCAGACCCAAAAATATCAAACCATGGATCCATCTGCCCTGATATTGATATTTGTATTAAAAGCACAAAATAATTCAATGTTTTAGTTTCATTCTTCTGTTTGGTGTTTGTTTTGTTTTAGGCAGAAAACCAAGTTTCTGGCCACAGAGTTTCACTGGAGGAAAAACTTCAATAAATCACTCAGATTTAATAGAAAAATCAGTTTCTAATAAAAACTATTCATCAAACAGTCCTGTGAAAACACTTCCTCAGCCTCTTAGTGAGATCATCAGTTTTTTTTATTCTCATTCTCTAACATTTTCCTTCAACTCCTTTTAAAACCTGTGCCATAAAAAACTAAAAGTAAAGTGTTACTGTGATGGAATGTCAGGAGTTTGAATCCGTGCCATGACTTTGTTGGATTTCAACACAAGACGAGCAAAGATGATTTGAAAGACTTTAAGCTTTAATCCTAAATCCAATCTGGATTACTTTAAACCTATTGTTTTCAGATCCGACTTTTCTGGTCCCACCAGACAACTTAGGTGATTCTTCAGACAGCAGCCTTGACTGAGACATGACAGGTACCAGATCTTCTTCCAGGCTGTAATTAGACACCGCTGATTTTTTTTTCCGTCTTTGAAAATGATTAAGTGTCTGCATTTTTTTTTATAGCTTTAGGGTGAAAAGTAGGTTAGTACTGATCAGAGTATCTGTAGCTACAGTATGTTTAATGACAGGTAACAAGAAGCAGAAGATGTTGAATATGCTGTTCTACCAAGGTTCTCAAAAAAACATCATACATATACAGTCATGGAAGAAAAAAAGTTAGACCTTTTTGCTGTTTTCATGACTTTCTTGTTCCTTTAAATGCCTTGTTTCGCTAAAATTTGTCTGGACTTTTACAGTAACAACAATTCTACAGCCATTTTCCATGGTTTTCTTTGTAGTAACAAAAACACTTCAGTTCTTACATCCATAGCTGTGGCATTATACTACAAAATTTTTTTGTTTTTGTGTATTCCATGTTTCCTGTCCATTATATTCCTCAGGTAATACATCTTTAGTGCAATGGTGTCAAATTCATTTGACCATATCAACGATTCAGTTCCCTTAAAGGGCCGGATGTAAATGGAAGACAGTAAAAATGTAACCACTCACGCGTTAAAACATGTTACTGCCGTAGATTTTTATTCATTCAAGTAACAAAAAGTGTTCAATACTGTGTAATAAAACAACTTTTAATTCTATATGTGAGGAGAATCTGCTGCGTTGACATTATTAAAGGCTTTGTCACCTCTTGTGGGCCATGCAAGTTGACTATGCGGGACCACATTTGGCCCCCGGGCCTTGAGTTTGACTCATTTGCTTTAGTGGTAGCAGGCTTTAGAAGAAAACAAGAAGTTAAATGAAAAAAAGGGAGGTCTCATGGTCTTAATCTATGTTACATTTGAGAATATTTTCCTTAAAAAGAGAAGATGTAAAGTTTTCACTTCAATGATAAAACCTCACCTGTCTCTCTGTCAGAGTAGTTAATAGACATGGTGGGGACGCACAAACAGTTGACTGGATCCCACAATAATCCTGAGGTGCAGGGAACCTCTGGTGGAGAGCACCTACACAAACAGATGCACAATAAATCCACAACCTCTGAAGAACTGAAGTTCAAGACACACGTATGTCACTCACAGCCGACTGGTTGCAGCCCGTCTGATGATTGAATGGAGCGGTCGCTTGGACATACATTCACAGGAGGTGTGGTTCACAAAGGTCACCATGACCACAGTGCGGTCCATTTTTGGAGGAGATAGTTCCATCAGCTGACGGAGAGACAAGGGAGAAAAAGGGGAGATATTAGACTATTATACTGGAAATGGAGATGAGAAGAGGAATGAAGGTCAGTCGTAGCAAAACAGGGAACTTAGGTGACAAGGAGCAGAAGATACTGAAGATCAACTGTTCAGAGCAGTGGAGACTGTGGAAGAGAAGGAGAAGAATAGAGTGGAGTCAGGATGGAACAACTGGAGAAAAGAGTCAGGAGTGATCTGTGATAGAAGAGAGTCAGCTAAGGTGAAGGACAAGGTTTACAGGACAGTGGTGAGACCAGCCATGATGGATGGATTAGAGACACTAGGAATAGGTAGAAGACAGGAGGTGGAGGTGGAGGAGTTAAAGA
>JAFBJS010001249.1:173529-192977 GCA_016785265.1 Paraplagusia blochii
TGGAGGAGTTAAAGATGCTGAGATTCTCTTCAGGAGAGACAAGGATGGACAGGATCAGGAATGAGGTGATTAGAGGGACAACACAGACAGGAAGGTTTGGAGAAAAAAGCTAGAGAAGACAGATTGAGATGGTTTCGACATGTTCAGAGGAGGGACAGTGGAGACATTGGTGGAAGAATGATCCTAGAGATGGAGCTACCAGGTAGGAGACAAAGAGGAGATTGATGGATGAGGTGAGGGAGGACATGGAGGTAGAGTAGAAGATACAGAGGACAGGGGGAGATGGAAAATGTTGATTTGCGATTTGCGGTCCGATGTGATTTGGGTGAAAATTAAGAAAATGAAGATGAATGAATGAACGAACAAATTATTTGAGTAAAGTACAATTTTTTATTAAAAAATGTATGACCCTGCATGGTGGCCTCGGCATTCCACCGATCACCAACACCATCACCTTGCTCAGTGGACCTCAGTGGTAACCTGGCATCTAGTGGTGTCCAACCTGAAACCCTCCAGACCCAAGAGGTTCTTTATCCACTAAGCCACCATTGCCACCTTCATTCATTCATTCATCTTCTTCTGCTGGTCCATTGCCGGGTCACAGGGGCAGCTAGCACCACCCAAATCACATTTCACCATATTGTGAGCCTTCCTGTGGGTGGTGAGCCCACAAGAAGTTATGTTGTTGAACCATGCATCATATTGTCTCTTATGTACCATGAAAAAAATAAATGGTCTCAAAGAACTTACTGTTTTGTTCACAAGTGAGTGGCTCGTGTTTGTGCAGTAAAAGGCCTCGTTGGTGCAGCATCCGCCGCACCGGTGCAGTGCAACACATCGAGGGAGGTAGAACTGACTGTTGGAATCTGGGTTTTCTTTTGCCACCTCGATGCACACTTCTCTGGGCTGACAGGAGGTCCGCTGGATCTCCTCCAGGATGACTGGAAACAAATCGGATTGTGTAACAGACTCAGTTTCCGAGGAAAACACTTATCTTGATCTTATCATGATTATTCCTATCATTAGTTCCAGCTGTGCTGCTTTACTCAGCGCGCTCTGTTTTTGTTTATCCTTGTTTTGTCTCCACTGTAACTGGTAGACCAGGAGAGTATTATGTTTTAATATTTACCTCCTAAAGTCCCATCCACTTTATAGAGGGCCTCCTGTCTCGGTCGACCCCACAGTCCGTCGTCACTGGTGTGGGCCAGAGGGCTCGCTGAGGTGCTGGAAACGTAAGAGGAAGCCGGGGAAGACGACTGCCATGACTTCTTCTTCAGGCAGTGCTGGAGTAAACTGTATTCAGGATATAAAAGCTGTAGGAGCTGATCCACACTTTTTACCGTCTCAAAACTGGGCTGCTCATCTGACATCATCGGGGACTGGGAAGCAGCAAAGACAGGACAAAATCAAACGCCGTTATTAATTCAGATGATCCTGTTTTTTTCACCCTGTTTTCAGATGAACCTCTGCTAACATGATGGAGAAGGTTAGTCTAGTGTTTTTAAGTCTATTTGGTCAGAGAAACCACACAGCAGGCTTAAAAAATTATATTGTTATTTAATAAATTATATAACAATAATTCTAAAAGAAACACAGAGATTATATACATCATGAAGTATTGATAAAACCTTGTTTATCCAGGAAGTGGTACGTATATTAGCAGTCATTCTGTACGATATGTTCTGACTGAAAATACGAGACTTGAAACTATAGCCCAAACCTGGGCTATAGTGCCACCTAGAGGGCTGTAAAAGACTTCTAGTTTCATACCTTTGAGGTGCAGGGACTGCAGAACTGTATAAGTCAATGTTTCCAAAACTTTTTTCCAGCGACCCATATTTTGACCATAATTGAACATAATTGAGAATATTTTATTGTCATTTTTTTAAGTTTTAGAGAATATAAACCAATAAACTGTATGAGCAAAAATGACATTATACATAATTCAATACAACCCCAATTTTTTTGCCATCCTGTCTTTGGAAATCAAAGGTATAGCTCAGACCTGGCCAAACTAAGGCCTGGGGTCCAGATGCGGCCTTTTTGGCTTTTTATCCAGCCCTCAAAACTCAGTTCAAATTATACAAATGATTAATGTTATCATTATCCGTCTGCCTTTTTCCTGCAAATTCCTCATTTTCCCAATGAACTGTGTAGATGAGGCTTAAAGCATTTTAGCATTTTAGCCTTTTTCCTGACTTTACTCGTCATTTATCTTAGAAGAATGACTGGGATGGAATGTTTTTGAAGACAGTGAAGGTGTTTGTGAGGAGCAGACCTATATTGGACACGTAGATGTGGATGCAACTGTGGATTTTTGGGAGTTTCCGGGATCAGAGAGAGTGAACCCACCTAAATCTACCAGTGTCATCCTGAAATTCCCAAAGAATATTAGTTTTCCTTTTATTTTAAGGAAAAACTATGACTTTTCTCAGGGATCCTGCAGCATCAGTTTTGTTGCTTTGAGCCACATAAGCATTTCATGCCTGAGCTGCCAATGTGTTGTAACATGTTGGCTACTGTTGGTTTATTATGGGTTTGTGTGTCACTGCGCCTACACACATGCACTTATTGTCGCCTCTCTGAATGCATCCAACGTGCGGGCTTTACAAAGTTGGAGGATGACTCAGGGATCACTTCTCTTGATCCCGTGAAGCCGTTGCGATACAATTGCAAAAAGAAAATGAAAGCTTTTCACTGATTTTCTTGAATGATTTTGTCAGAAGAGAACCTGTGCGGCCTGCTGAACCTGCTGGGGGCGCTCTACCTACGAAGTAACCTTGATTCCGAGAAGAATAATCTGTTTTCTTTTGCTACACATTTGAAGGAAAAGTTATGAATAATAAACTTTCCCATCACTGCTGATGCTGAAACATGTCTCTAGGGCAAATTTCCTTTTCTTTTGTTAAGTCCCTAAACGCAGCATAACACCGGCATGAAGACATCAGCTCAGCAAACGCCAACAAGAGAACTTTTTTTTTTCCTTGCTGATGCAAGAAATTCTTTTTAGTTGTGGTTAATGGTTTTGTTGCGATCTTTCCTATGATTCTCCTGACGTTTTGATGGATGACTCCTGTTCTGCTACAAATACAAAACAGCGCAGGACAACGCCAGTGGTGTAATGGACAATGTAGTGATGCAACTGATTTGATTTAATAGTCTTTTTTATACTCTGTGGGCTGTGGAGGAGCAGGCTGTCGGACAGAGCAGAACAGAAACCAGGCCTCAGCTTTATCAACCCTGACATTCATCTTCTCAATCTCGTCCACTCGTCCTCCCCTGTCTTTTCACCATCCATCTCGTTCACCTTTACGTTTCATTTTGACCTCCCACTCATTTGCAGTCCCACAGTTACTTTATCATAATCATAATAATATCATAATAACACAGAAAATCTAAGGGAACTGTATGCTGATACTGTTGATAAGAAAACTCAAGCCTGTCAACATGTACACTTGTCTTGCATTTGTCCTCAGGTGTCAACTAATAGAATTGGACAACCTGCGGGAATGTCTTCTGATTTGTAACAGCAGGGACAGTATTATATACTCCAGGTTCCATGATGTAGTGGAGTAATGTCTTCATTAGTACTTCTGTTGTTTCCAACAGTCTGGTGTATATTCATCTAACAGTTGCTTATTTGTGCTTTTATTTTCTTGACCTTTATTACTTTATTTGAGTTTCCTGAACACCTGCATCACTACAGTTGGGTATCTTAACTCTAAATGTTAAATGCATTATCAAAGTAAAAGACAACCATTGGTTTCAAAGTAAGAGAACAGATGAAATTTGGACTTTGGACAGTGTTGGTGCTCAATTAAATCAATGATTGTCTCTCTAACGCCAGAACAATTAACATAGGATTTTGTGAAGGTTGATATGGGAGTCCTTTCCAACCATTAGAAGAATTGACTTAGTTTTGTTCAATAGTTGCAAATATTAAAGAATGTTAACTCTACAGCTGCCTCCAAATAAACTCACATTGTCAATTCTATCTAAAGCAGATCTGGGCAAACTAAGGCCGGGGGGCCGGATGCAGTCCGTTTGACTTTTTAATCCGGCCCACCAAACTTATCCAAGTTATACAGTTCATTTATATTATCATCATCCTTCTCCATTTTCCCTGCAAAGCCAACATTTCCCTTAAAGATAGTCTAGTAGAAGGCTAGCCATTATTCAATACTTTACTCATTTAACTTAGTTGACACAAATACCCAATCTTTCTGATTCTGAACCGGCTCGTGACACTGATTGTTGTACCACCTGTGTCCTACGAGTCAAAATAATTGCCCGGGCCTGACGTAAAGACTCAATTGAATGAATGGTTCTGAATACAAAGTTGAACAACTATTGGTATTGCCGTGAAGCCAATGTTGCTAATTAATGCAGTGCAAAATCTTTGTAAAAATTGAGCTTGAGTCACAGCATTAGCATCACATTTTGGAACTCTAATTTTAAGTGAAATTTTTAGTGTCTTTATGTGAATTTGTTAAAATTTCTTGTTTCAACTGTATATTTATAGATCAAAAATGTTAATTTTCTTAAGTATCTATAGTAGTACTTTAGAAGTTAACCTTTGGCCATGTTGGGCTCTTGCACCAGTGTGAACCCAGACATTCCTCATGTGAACCAGCAACCTTGGCTTTGGTTCAGACCACAGTTGCTTCAATGGACAACAAATCAAACAAAGTCTCTCACCTGGGTTCCCATCTCTCCTGGGGAGTAATAGTCTGCGTAGTCCTGTCCTAAACACAAGGTGGCAATATTAAGCATCCATAGCAACAATGCTGGTCTCCACATAGTGAGGAGATGGAGAAGTGAGGTGAGGAGATGTAAGGGCCAGTCCAGGAAGGTGGTCTTAAAGACAGGCGTTAATGAATGAGTGGAGTGGATGGTAAAGAAGAAGAGGAGGAAGAGGAAGATCCCACTGACTGCTCAAGTTTAACTTCTCTCCTCTCTTCATTCTATCCTGGGACAAAGTTGCTCTTCCTCTGCAGGTTGTTGGACCTTGGGATTTCCGGTGAATAAATCATGATTTAAGAAATTGTCTCGTCCTGGGGGACAATAACTCCTTTTTTGAGTCAAAGTTCCTCCTTCCTCAGAGGACGTGTCTCTTCATCTGCTGCTCCTTCATCCTGGCCATAAGTGGGATGTTCTTCAGTTTGTAGATTTGCTGAAATTTATTCTCTGTCTTGCTTTAAGATGGTCTTTTTCCTTCAATGTTAACCTTTTTGTTTGTCTTCTCTGGTCTCATTTATCAGTCCTAGCCTCTCCAGCCTTGACTGTGCTCCTCAGCCTTCACATTGGTGCACCTCCTTTCTTTCCTTTATCTATACTCTGCCTTCACACAGCAGCTGTGCTCTTCCCTCCCTCTCTCTTTCCCTCTTTATGCCCCTTACTCTCCCTCTCTCACTCACTTGCTCTCTCTCTCTCCCCGTCTGTCTGTCCGTAAGGCTCTCTTTCCTTTTTATCTGTCTGCTGTTTATTCCTCAGAAGACCTTCAGGGCAGACGACTCGTCTCTCTGTCTCTCTGTCTGTATCTCTCTTGTTAATACGTTGCTTTCCTTCCCGTCCAATGCTACTTTTTACAGCCGTCACAACTTTCCTGTCACAGAAAGGTGAAAAAAGATGAGCCATTAACTTATTTGAAAGAACGAAAGGTTACAAAAAAGACTTTTTTTTTTCTTCTTGAATCTTTGTCCATAAATAGGGAACATGATCCTGCTCATGGATGTTCTCCTGGAGCGAATAAGGAGGGAAACATGGAGGAAGAAAGGAAGGATTGTGTCTGCTGGTGGGTGGAGTGAAGGGACTTGGGAAAGATGATTCTTGTATTTAGAGGTTGTCTGTGTGTGGTGCATACACACACACACACACACACACACACTAACATGGACACACACAGCCCCTCCTCCAGATACTGCTGGCAGGTTTAACTGACAGTTGTAAAAAATCCTGACTGTCCGCCCACGTCCTTTATCACTCTTCCGTTTCTCACACATTCCTCATCTTCATCTTTGTAATTCCACGTCACAGGAGCAGCTGCCATGCACACTTTAAGTTGTGTGTGTGTGTGAGTGTGCGTCTCAGGCCCATGGAAGCCAGTGGACATAAATGTAAGAACCTTTGACAGACGCTGTTAATGTCTTTGCTCTCTCTTCTCTGATTTATGTCCATGATCGGTGAGCAATAGTCACATGCCATGATCACAGAGCCAATAATAATTATTATTTCCATATACTGCAATTTAACACATCCAATTAGTTTATTTCTAAAGTGGTAAAGTCCTAGATTGCATATAAAAAATACAAGCTGGGCTTTGAACAAGATTTTTTTTTTTTTTTGCTAAATGGTTGGTCCTAAACAGAAATGGTATTTTTGTTCTGGTTTTGGGGTCTTTTCCTAAAAACTGACCAGTTGGAACCAAAAAAGATTGTTCTTGTCAGCTGTTAAAGAACTTTTACAACTCTCTCTCCCTCTCTCTCTCTATATATATATATCCCAAATCTATCAATATTTATCAATATTTTTGTCCATCTTAATGATCGACTGGTCAGCATATTGGCAGGCTACAATATTGACCTTGTTGTCTTTGAGATTGTAGGATATTGTAGGCTACTAAAGACTAGACTAGGAGACCAATGACTTTGACTGTAGGATACACAGGATTTTTAAAGAACAACATAAAACCAGTATTAACCGGTATTTTGTATTAATCCCTTGAACCAGTTCAAATCCCTGATCCAAACTCTTGTGACACTCGAGACTAGACACATTTTAGAGCTAGCTGCTTGGCTAGCTCCTCAAATGTTGTTATGGAAACACTTATTAGCTCATAATAAAATACAAGAGACAAATAACATTACTATTACAGCAACTGTATTAGCACTAAATCTTAAAAACCAATCTTACTCACATTCCAGGTCTTCAAGAGTTTCCAAGCTAACGCTAACTGGCAAAATTGTGCAAACAAGGCAGAGAGAGTGTGCATCTGTAGACAGCATGGCTGATTGGTAAATGATTTCTCTAGAGGAACATAAACGATATCCTGATTTTGACAGCTAACACTGACCTCAAAAAGTATCTCTTGATCAAGTTCCACCTCTCAAACTTTCAGCCAACTATTTAACAAAAAACAGAGACAACAAGATTGTACTCCTTAGTCATGATTATTCTGTTTAATCATGCATCTCATCCAGTTGTGTTTTGTTAAATAAAAGTGTGAACAAACAGGGCCACGCGAAGGTTATTAAAAATGAAGGAGATACAGTAGACATAATCCTTCAAATCTCCAACCTGATTCTCTTTGTTTGTCTGTTCCAGGATCTGCAACAGACAAACTTGACATTTTTCCCTAACAACACTGCCTCAAGGCTACGTGTTGTGGAGGAGGCCAGGGTGAGTAGAGGTGAGGAGCTTCCTATGAGAACTCACTGAGCTTTATATTCCTACGAAACGTTGAAGCGGTAGAAGATAGGGAATGGTAAAGACTAAAACTACACAGGAATATGGCAAGGAAGTAGAGAAGCAGAGAAGGAGAGAGGGGAGGACGCAGAGAGGTGTGTCTGGGAATGCTGGAATGACAAAACATCCCATTATTGAGGGCCAGTCACTGCCAGCCTTTTCCAAGGGATTAAAGACGCACAATTGCACACGCACTGTGTGGCAAGTGTGTGCTTGCATCGGAGCTTTTATGTGTTGAGATCCGTGCAACCCAATTCCACATTCCACTCATTGCTTACTGCATTTCATCATGGGTCCGCAGTATTCAGAGATGATAGAGATGGAAGGTCAATTACACAATTTCCTGATCTCACATAATCTTAAAATAGGCAGAGTTTAATGGTTTGGTTTTTTTTCCTGTCACATTATTGCTATTTGTTTGTTGATTCTTACTATTCTAAGTTTGTTTAAATGCAGTCTCTGTATTAGAAAACAAACAAATCAAACAATATCTGGTCAAAAATAGTATCGGAAAAAATGTATTATGGAGCAGAATCATGAAAAACACTTAGCTCCTTCAGTATTTATGTGATACCAGATATATCTTATGAAATGGTAAAGGATTTTGAGATTAATACATTGAGGATGATTGGCAGTTCATAACATCTGATTGGGTTCTACATTCGCATGTAACAGACTGGGGAGAAAATAATATAAAAGTATTCACAGGCTCTATACAACTCCTGTTATTTTACATAAGATTAACTAGTAACTAGTAACTTAACCAGTATTAACCTATTAATAATCAGTATTTTGAATTTGCTCCTTGAACCGGTTCAAATCCTTGTTCCAAACTCCTTGTGACACTCTCAAAACTAGACACATTTTAGAGCTAGCTGCTTGGCTAGCTCCTCAAAAGTTGTAATGGAAACACTTGTTAGCTCATAATAAAATAGAAAAAAAAGACACAAACTATTATAGCATCTGTGTTAGCACTAAATCTTAAGAAACAAATCTTACCCACATTCCAGGTCTTCATGAGCTTCCAAGCTAATGCTAACTGACTAAAATATGCAAACTGTAGAGAGCGTTTTTTTTTTTACTGACATTATTGACAAGAGGAACATACTTTCATAGTTTTTTTTATCCATTCAGTGCTAGGAGATTTCAAAATAACAATTAATATGTTCCAGGTGTCTCCTTCTCCTTGGCTTTCCTTCCAACAGCTTTATGTAAGACTCTCACCAGGAGAGAATCAGAACAATCAGAGTTTAGAGACCACAAACATGACATTTTATTATTATTGTGACTGCAATAATAAAAGAATGACCAATAATTAAGTTTATCATTTAAAGAAATGACCAGTAAAGAAAGTTATCAAGGCACAAAATGGACACGAAATTAAACCTAAATGAGGGAAACTTAACTTATATTAGCAATGTGTAAACAGCTCAAGCCATACTGTATCTGTTGCTTTCATTTACAAAAAATAACTTTCATTAGTCCATAAAGACAGAAAAAGTAAAAAAACATTAAATGGATTAAACACAACAAAAAAAGGGGAAAAAAATCCTCAGTCAAACATACAGAGCCTAAACACGTTATTGTAACTACGTGGTATTTCTAATAAGAATAAAAATAAATGCATTATTTATTCTTTTATTTCTTCATCAGATGGTTTGGTTCTGTGTAAGCTAAATGACGCCACCTGCTGACTAAAATACCGTATCTCTCGCACTATAAGTTTCGATATATATCAGATATTTATTTTTGTTTATTTCATGTAAATATGAATGTAGTTCTCTGACAGCACAAATACAAAACATATTCTTTTGTATATTGTTGTTGTGATATATTGAAACATATTTAAAAATATATCACCACTATAACTTTTAGGTTAACAATAATTAATTCAAAAATACTTAATTTGACCAAGTTTTGTTTTCTTCTTTTTTAATGTATACTAAGATATCCAAAACCTCACTCTGTATATATATATTTATATATAGAATTAATTACACACACATATATATTTCAAGTATAGTCAGCATATCATTATGAGAGAAATGTATACAGTGAGAGAAGAAGTCACACTTTTGCACTTATAGTTTATTTTAATATTTAATGATACACAACAACTAGCAACAAACAGCACATTGTCCTATGATTTCAGCATCATTGTCAATGTCGTAACAGTCACTTATATTATATGTAGTGTTATATGTAGTGACTTACATTGTACTTTTTTGTGTTTTTTCTCCAGTTCAGCAGCCTCATTTGGATTGTATTGCTATTGCACATATACAGTATAGTTTGCATTTATGTATATATATATTTATGCATAAATATATATGTCTATATCTCTCTATATATATACAACCACAAATCTGCAGGATTAGGGTGTTTTGTGCTAACAACAGACATCAAGAATTTGCTACTGTAATGGAATACATTTGGTTATAAAATGTGCATAAGGTTAAATTCACATTTAGCTTTAAAAAGATTACAATTAAAACAAATTAATTTTGGTGAGAATATATATAAAACAATCATATCATCAAACACAAAAACAATAACATAGATGAAGCAGCGTATAATTAGATTTAGTTACATAATAATGAAAAGAGGTTATGTGTGTAAATACATTATACATTATATTATATTATTAAATATCAAATCATTTCTATATTTGAGTATGGTATTTCTTTACATGAATATCTAAAATAATGATACAGAAATAAGACCTAATGCCAAAACGATAACAAATGTTTAATTTTTCATTTTTTTTCCATTTAAAGAAGTTTTTCCTGTTTTGGTCAGTGTTTGTGTGTCTAAATAATTCTTTAGATTGAAATCACATAATCCTGGTCTCTCGACAGTGTGGCTTCAGGATCTGCAGTGTCAGGATGAGCCTGACAGATTTTCTGAACCAGGGATACAAGGAGACATAGAGGATAGGGTTAATGCAGGAGTTAATTAAGAGGAGCCAGGACAGAGTTGCAAAGTAGGACAAGCTGTTGGAGGTGTTGATGCCAATCAAGGAAGGGTAGAAGTAGGGAGAGACACACACCAGAAAGACAGTGATAAGGATGCCTAGAGTTCTGGCCGCCTTCATCTCTGACACCTTCACCAACACAACATTGTTGCTGCTGCCGCCAACAGGTGCACATCTCCGTGAGTTAATCAGGCGCATCTGAGACAGAGCAGCCAGGAAGACTCTCATGTACAGAACCACCATAATGGTACAGGGGCCGACGAATGTTACAAAGAGGTCAATGGTCCCTAAGATGTGGCTGATGACGACCACGCACTCTCCCTGACAGGAGTTGTATCTGTCGGGCCACACCAGGTGCTCCATGAGGATCAGGCCGTTGTAGAGGAGAGCGCAAACCCAGCAGGTTCCCACGGAGACCCTCACTCTAGTGAGTGTGACCTTAGTGGAATAGAGGAGGGGTTCACAGATGGCTATGTGACGGTCGACAGAGATCAGCACCATGTTGCCCAGAGAAACAGACACCAGGCTGTAGGAGACAAACGGTGCCAGACCACACATCATGTTCCCCAGCAGCCAGCACGTCTCCGTGTAGCGCAGGCCCTCGATCGGCATCACCAGCAGCCCCACCAGGAGGTCAGAGACAGCCAGGGACAGGAGCAGGGTGTTGGTGGGCGTGTGCAGCTGCCTAAAGAGGGAGATGGAGATGATGACAAGAAGATTGAGAGTCATTGTGAGCAGGCAAATGGAGACCAGCAGCACGTACAGGAAGGCAGTCTCAGAGAAGGGTCGCTGCACCAGCCTCCTGCAGGAGGAGTTGAGGTTAGGGAAGCAGAGAGCTGGGCCCTGAGTGTCCTCCATTTAAGAGGGGGAGGAGGAGATGAGGAAGGAGGACTCAAGACACATACTGAGTATCACTCGTTACTTATCCTGCTTTTCAAACAACAACAAAACACCTCATGTCTGATGCAACATCTGATATCATCATCATCACCATCATCAATTCAGTCCAAAAAAAAAAATCTACCGCACTAAAATGTTATTCCAAGTTACAGCCTGGCCACAAAAAACAAAAAAAACAAAACATTTTCCATCTCCACCCTGTCCTCTGTATCTTCTACTGTGACTCCAACTACCTCCATGTCCTCTCTCACTGCATCCATCAATCTCCTCTTTGTCTCCTACCTGGTAGCTCCATCCCTGGGATCATTCTTCTACCAATGTATCCACTGTCCCTCCTCTGAACATGTCCAAACCATCTCAATCTGTCTTCTCTAGCTTTCTCTCCAAATTGTCCCTCTGATCACCTCATTCCTGATCCTGTCCATCCTTGTAGCTCCTACAGAGAAACTAACCAGTGTGTTTGTGCTGTCATCAGATTTTTTATGTGTGCCATAAATTAAAAGTGTTAGCAACCAGTGCTACATATATATATAGATGTATGTATATATCCCTAGAGTTGTATATATTAATATATATTTATTTGGGCTGACCAAATTAACGCGTTTAAACCGCGTTAACCCAACATCCTCTCAACACGAACAATTATTTCAACCGCGAATTAACGCATATTGATCACATGCTTTTATTTGGTAAACGGTTGTTTACTGCAACCGGAAATAAATAAGGGGCGGACTTGACAGAAACAAGGTTGCTTGAAGCCTCGGTCAAGTTGAACTTTCTAATCACTGGAGTACTTCCGGGCTAAAACATCACTTGAATGGAACCACTATAAACCATTACGCTAAACTCAAACGACACGAAGAATCCATGAGATGTATGAGTTTTAACTACAGCTAAAATGATCAAACTGGAGAGGTTGCTATTGGTCTTTCAGGTATGTTTTCGTCATATTTCCCTCCCATTCTGTCTGTATTCAAGAAAAATGGAACAGTGTATATGCAGCAGGAATCCGAAGATAATGTGTTTTGTATTTAAGTTGTTTTTTTTTCCGAAGTGTGTTGATTTTCTTCTGGCCCTCCCGTCGAGTGATGGAGAATTGTTATAAAGTTTTATTTATTTATTTGATTTATTTTTTCCAAATCCAGATTTACAAACAGATGTTAAAAGTGTTTGGGCAACGAATATTACTGCATCATCATGGCAAAATAATATTTAAATAAAAGGGAACTTTGTTCTACTTTTGATTTTATTATTGAATTTTGTGTAAACAATGCAGTAAGTCGTGATTAATCGGAGTAATTGTGCGATTAATGGCAATTAATAATTCCAATTGTTGCCCAGCTGTAATATTTACATATGATATGGTTATGTATAAGAATACTCCCCCAGATAATGATGTTTATTCTTCAGTGTTTTCTGTTTGTTGTTGTTCTTCTGCCCACTGTTGCATCATTAGAGCCTATGTTTTTTAGCACCTATGATGTGAGGCCTCACAGGTGGAAACACAGACATTTGCTAATGAGACCCTGAGCTCTGACGAAGAGTTGGTGAGAAACTTTAATTTGACCTCAGGGCCTTATTGTCCCTCGTCATGTTTGTGTTATTATAAAAAAGTGAGGAATCATTGATTGCATCATGTGAAACAAAAGTTGACTTTATGATATAATGGCACCTTGAAGTTAATAATTAATAAGTTAATTCTGGTTAAGGTCATATTATCACTGTATTCACCAGAATATTAGACATTGTAATTTACTGTGGGATAAAAAGTTCTGTCCAGTCGACCCAAAAGTAACTATTTTCAGATCACATAACCAGGATGACTGAGAAGCCTCACAGATATATCACTATATATAAAATATTGGCTGGTTTTTGGATTATTCATTTAGATTTCAACACTTTTTGGGCAATATTTCTCATAAACTATTTGGTATGGGAAATATATAGAATTTTGAGCACATTAATATGATATGGCTAGTGTTGAATTGGTCATTGGTTTGTCATAGGCAGATAATCTGGACTATTTAATCTGATTTACTTTAATTACTTTCCTTTTAAATGAATTATTTGCTAATGTGTGGTTATAGATGTTCTTTGGTTATTTTCTGTTTCATTTAAATCCCCTTTAAATATCATTACTTATTATATTTTTTTATATTCTGTACTAACTTCAGCTCTACAAGCTTAGCTGTTGCTTTCGAGCATGAATGATTTATAAAAATGTCTTACTAGTTCAATTATTTATTAGTTTAAGGTGATTCTTGAGGCCCTTACTTAGGGGTTGCCACAGAAAATCAACACTTTCCAAATCCCCCTGTTCTCTGTATCTTCTACTCCATTAGATAATAAATGGTGTTTTTCTTTTGCAGTATTATTTTAATTTACTTTACTCCAGGGCTTTTATTTTATTCAGAACTGGCAGTGGAGTGCACTTGGGTCCACAAGGCTTCAGGTTCTAATCCCATAGCTACCGTGTGGTCACTGAGGTGCTAAGATCAAAGTACCGTCCAGACCCACATAACTTCCAGTGGAATCAATCAACACCCACAGGAAGGCTCACAGTATGGAGCGGTGAGATTTCGGCAGAGGACAAACAGATAGAGAAAACGAATGAATGAAATAGTTAATTTATTTTTTAAATTTAGAATGTTGCAGTAGCTTATTGTTGTCCAGTATTCCAGTGTTCTTGATTTCCTTTGACCTTCTAAGAAGCTTCATCAGCAGCGGCGTTGCTCTTGTTGTCACGGGTGACTGGAATGCTGTGCTCGTTGTGGACAGATTCACCTCGAGCCGTGGCCTTCGGACCAGTGACTGTCAGGAGACCATCAGCAGACAGGGAGCAGGTGACACCTGATTGGTTGACGTTGGAGGGGAGGCGGTAACGTCGCAGAAACTGGCGGGAGATATAACCGTGATCATCCTGCAATACAGTAGGATAAATGTATTTAGTTTCATTCCCAGTTTTATGCTCATAGGTAATCTGTCTGTCTGTCTGTCTCTCTGTCTGTCTGTCTGTCTGTCTGTCAGTCTGTCTGTCTGTCTGTTTGAAAAAAAAAGTGAAAAGGTGGTGAAAAGAAAAGTACAGTACACAAAGCTAACTTTGTGTAAATAAAATAAATTAAAAAAGGCACAAAGACAAAATATAAAAAGTACCAAAATGTTGGGTAATAAAAAACAACGTAGGTAAGGAAACACAAAGTATAAACGTAGTTATACAGCTAAATCATATCGCAGCCAAAAGTATCAACAAGGATCAAATCCACACTGTCTTTCTTTTAGTTCTTTTAGGTCAAACTGAACCACCGTTAAAAAACATTTTCAATCAAACAAAACCCAACGATGACTTTTCCTAATATGCCTGCGTGATTGTTTGCCTCTCCACCTGTCTTTCATCATGCTTGCCCCGGATCTCCACATAGTCGTCGGTGATCTTCACGCTGAGCTCATCAGGAGAAAAATGCTTGACGTCCAGGTAGACAGTGAACTTGTCTCTGTCAGACCTCACCTAAGGGACACAAAGAAACAAACACCCATGGACTATAGATACCTAATCTTGGTGCATCATTTCACTATCATCTTCTACATAATCCTAATCCCATATTTTCTACCTTGCAATCCTAGTCCAGAATGCCTAAGAATTAGTCATGCAGTTACCTCGGAGATTCCAGAGTTTGCAGAATCCCAGAAGCTGCGGAACAGAGAGTGTCTGTAATACGGGCTGATGGTAGAAGCGGTGTAAGGGAAGAAGTCAAAGTCAAACATTCCTTCTCCAAAGGACTGGTCCAGGAGTCTAGGACTGTAGTTGGAAGCCAGTCCACGCCTGAACCAGGGATGGTGAATAGAAACATCCATGGTGACAGATCCAGATTCAGGCAGGTGCTGCCTCCCCTTTTATACCTGAGGGGCAGAAAGAGGGGCTTAAGCAGGGATCTCTCTGGAATGACATGAGCTCATGATGGGATGGGCGCCGTCAGCAGAATTCAGACCCTGCAGCGTCACCTACACCACCAGACACCAGGCCTCCGCCCAAACACACCGTGGGCAACCTTCCCCCCAAAATAACCCAAATGCAAACAAAATTTGATAACAATTATAGCCTCATTCATTTAATAGGTGTTTGTGTGTTTGTGACAGAGAATCATTGCTGCCTCTTTAATGCCCTTTTTTCAAGGCTGAGTTGTTTTGTCAATTGGCCAAATTCTCAAATAACTTTTTTCAATTTACTTTTATAATTATTATTTTTTTTATTATGCATATAAGGACACCTCAGTGCAATATCCCCCTCAAACCCCAAAACAAACAGGGAACAGTTAGTGTCTTATTCATCCAGATCATGATATCAATAAAGTGTGTAGTTTTCAGCAACTGGACTTCTTGGAGTTTTAATTTCATTCCTCAACTAAAGAAGTTGAGGTTGTTGAGTTTCTGGTTGATGTAAGAGGGAACTCTAGTGGTTCTTTTACTCTAGACCAGGAGTGTCAAATCCAAATTCACAGTGGGTTAAAATTGAAAAATGTAATCAAGCCCTTGCCCAGAGTGAATATTTATTAAAAAATAAACAGTAAATATTTCCCCTTCTCCAGATGTTCTCCTAGCAAGGTATTGGTGCCCGCAGTGGCCCCCTAGTGGCCGGAGCCCAAAGCAACTGCCTGGCTTGTGTGTTGTCAAGTGTTGCGCCTGATTAAATGTTGATTTTTGCGACCATTGAATATGGAACAGCTATATATTATCAACACACGATCCTGCCTGTATACTGGTGGGCCAACTTTGGGACATATTTGATATGATCTTGCGGGCCAAATATAATCACGCTGTGGGCCAGATTTTGCCCCCGGGCCTGAGTTTGACGCCTGTGCTCTAGACCATTCCACGATTGATGGCCCAACACAGGAGGGCGACCACATCAGGACAGGACTCAGCAGTTTATCCCCCTTGACTTTTTGTCAGTTTGTCTCTATATCTTCCACTGGAGTCACCCTGGTATTAACCTAAAGCTAATCTAAATAGCCGGGTAACGTTGTAAACCTTTGTGAACAACAACTCAGTTTTGCAAGTATTACCTGTTGAGGTCGCAAAACAGTGAAGGGAACTAAATATAAATACTGGCAGATTGTGCTAGTGTTAGGTCCAAGAAGAGATAATTGTTGTGGACAAGGATTACTCCTCCTTCCTGTCACTTTTTGTATTACCGTTTATCTAAATCCTGCTGGGTTTAAGCGGGGCAGAATCAGGGCTTATCAGACATAGACATGTCAACTTGGACTGGTGTGGACCAGGACCTGGGCCACGGCCAGACCAGCTCTGGGCTGTTTGGCTGGCAGCCTGTGGGTTGCTCCATACCAGACACAGCTGTGATTTGTCAGTTGGATCTCTGAAAAGCAAAGTCAGCAATTTGGGTTTTTATCAATTGGATGAACAGAGGCTGTATCAAAAAGAAGGTTTTATTCACTGTCTGGCAATTCAAAGAATGAGTATGATACGCCCCCCAAAAAAACTGATCTGGGGTCAGCTAGAAATAGACAAGGAGACCAGTGGGTTGGAGATGAATTACTCTATTTCATTTTGTGCTATGTCCTTATCCTCCCCTGTGTTCGTGGGTGTTATTTATTTTGCATGTTTTAATGTTTTAACCATGCATTTACAGCATGTCTTCTTGTGGGTTTGTGTCTTTGCCTCGATGCATCCAATTAACTCAAACTATTTACCTTCTTCTATTACATTTTTGTCAGAAAAGCATTTGGGAATCACCTGTCCTTTGTTCGATATGTATTTGTTTTTGCTCCTATATTATGTCCTTGCAACCCTGAGCCTTATTCTGTTTCGTGCGATCTGGTGCCCTCTGCTGGAGACTTTTTTGAATTACAATACCTGTGCATCTTTTCACATTTTCCAGTTCAGGTTTATTCAACATAGTTTTAGCTTTAATGCTATGATACTTGTTTGCATTTCAACCAATGGTCAACCAATCTTGACACATTTTTCCAAGTGCCTTTGTCATCCTTTGTATTCCTTTATTCTCTGAACTAATTTTTTGATTATAATTTTTTTATTAACATATTTATTTTAGATTAAAACACTTGTTAAATAATGTAATATAATACTCAGTTCTAAAGCGAAGCCCTATTTTTTATTTTTGTGATGGTGGTCACTAACGCCAAACCCACTGAAAACTGTGATAATCAACTTGATCACGTGGAGTTATTGCCCTCTACTGGTCAGTGGTCATTTGGATTGTTTTAATTTTTATATCACTGCTGCTTTAGGAGTTATTTTATTTTTTATAAATGTGGAAATCCTGAGAACTTTATGAAAGTGATCAATATCTCAACACCTTGGAATTGTTACACCCATCACTAGTCAGAAGTAAAGGTGATAAAGTGGTAAAGACAGGTGAAACTGACAGACAGTGTCAGTTGATCGGAATGAAGGTCACAAGATAAAGATAGAACAATTCTGCGAAGCTCAACACTGGATGATCTGTCTGGTCGTCCGAGGTAGGTATGGTCAGATAACATCACTCAGGTATGTAGGCGGGGTAGGAGTCATGTACAGCATGACTTACAGAAGTCACATGACTTACAGAAACCATTATGTCCATATGTTGATGGACATAATGGTTTTTCAGTAGGTTACATCTGGTTCCCTAACCCTTAGGATAAGTTTACATTTTGAAAGATACTGTGCATTCAGTGGCATAAAAATGTAGGCGATATAAGTAGGAGGTAGTTTAGCCTGTTGGGTCAAACTGGAGTGGAATGGATTGGTTAAAGATTTGTATGTTTGAGAATACATCATGTCTCAGGTATGTAGATAGTAGAAATAAAGGCGGCACCAGTGCAAAGAGAGATAAGGACAGTTTCAACGATATATATAAATACATTTTTATAATTTTGTTACATTGAGCTGCAGCACAGTGAGAGAACTGAGTGAGAATTCCCAGCTGAGTATTTCCCTGGGACGGTAGAGTGAGTGGGTGACAGCTGATGTTCTTCTTTACCAGCTCTTATTTTTGACAGGAGTCCAAATATAAAGAGTGACTCACACTCAGCAGCTCATTCTTCATCATTAGCATCCACAGTGGGGAGTGAGAAGATATTATAGGTGATACACAGTCACGCATCACTCCCCCTGGGATCTTTTACCTCAAGGCACCAGTAGGGGGCTGATTGCACAGTGGGACTTGGTGGCAATCATTAGTTCACCTCACATTTGGCAACTGGATATTAGGACGTAGGTGGTGGAGGTGTGCTTCATCTCAAGTGTCCAGGAGTTTGACTTTAGATTCTGATTAAATTATTTTTAATATGTAATGATCACAAAACAAGTTGGAAAAATAGACAAGTACGAGTTGGCCTTGTTGTGTGCAAAGAAATAGAACGAAACAACCAGTGAAATCATTGTTATAATGTGAGACAAAAGTAGTTCTATCTATGAGCAGGTTTGGTTAGGTATAATTATACTAATTTATCTGATGAAAAAAGGTAAAAAAATAAACCAAACATAAATACATTGAGTTAGTTATATTTTTGCTACTTCTAGTCAAATGTCAATCCCTTCCACATTAAGATGAAATGACAAGTTAAATTGAGTAAAACTTATATGGATTTTTTTGCTACTGTTAAAAGATGGATATGTAAAGTAGAACCAACTCAGAGAATCATCAACTAGAACATATTATACTTGGTTACAATCTGTTTATTCAATTATGATAACTCTTAATTGGCTTAATAACCTAATTATCCAATGGTTGAAATGATAAGCAGTTGAGTAGCACATGCATAAGACATTATTATTTTTTTTTAATTACAAATAACAAAGTCATATTCTTTAATTTAGGGCTGGCACACTTATTGACACTAAACCTATTGAGCTGCATAGACATATTGCAGTTTTATGTAAAAGGTAAAAAGGGTTAATTTAACTTAGTTTAGTTTTCTTATTCAGTGAGAGACAAATGGCACAGGAAAACAGTCCTCCCTCACTGCATCCATCAATCTCCTCTTTGTCTCCTAGCTGGTAGCTCCATGTCTAGGATCATTCTTCTACCAATGTATCCACTGTCCCTCATCTGAACATGTCCAAACCATCTCAATCTGTCTTCTCTAGCTTT
>JAFBJS010001251.1:1109-36505 GCA_016785265.1 Paraplagusia blochii
AGCTGGAGGAAGTGTCTAGGGAGAGGGAAGTTTGGGCGTCCCTCCTCCGAATGTTGCCCCCGCGACCCGGCTCCGGACAAGCGGATGAAAATGAATGAATGAATGAATATATATATATATATATATATAAACACTGTATATTTATATATATATATATAAACACTGTATATTTATATATATATATATATATATTATTCTATATTTATATATAGAATAAAATAGAATATTTTATATATATATACATATATGTACATTGCAGTGGTGGCCTATTGGTGAAGGAAGTGGACTCAATGCTTCATCTTCGTATCCACCTGATGCCTACATAACTTCCAGTGGGAAGGCTCACAGTATGGTGTAGTGTGATTTGGGTGGAGACTGCTGCCCCTGGAACCTGGCAACGGATAAGTGGAACGAGATGAATAAATGAAAATGAATTTAAAGGATATAAGATGATTTAAGATTGTCACATTGTCATGTGCTATCAAGAATTTCAGAATATAGATACCAATGTAAACATGCATGGTTATTACGCCACTAATAAAGTAATGAAGAAGTGTAAGTTTACGTTAGGGATCTGACTGGAAACTTTGCTTAATAGGGAGGATTTAACATTTGAGAATTTTATAGATATCAGAAAAAACCCATAACAACTTTCAGGATTAAGTCGATAAAGTTATATGAGATGCAAAACTAATTGCAGTTTTGCAATACAGTTGATGGCCAAATTCAACGGATTGTCAGAGTAGATTCACCCTGGCTGCCCCCTGCTGATGATCACTGGCAGAAATCTTCAGTCCTATTTCACTTTTTACCATGGCTCTTTGGTATCAAAAAAAAAAAAAAAGACAAAAAAACTCCTGTTATTTGCAAGAATTTAATTAAATATCTGCCCAAGACTGCTCGCTACAAATGGAGCAAAGTCAATCCAATTTTTTTTTTAATATGTATCTCTAACACGGACATGTAAAATAAAAATAAAGCAAGTTTGTCACAAAAATGAAACCGGTGAAAGCAACACCTGAGTGCAGTAGGGTTATTCAGTCGTCCTTCATAACCTGAGACATAATTAATCCTGATGGTTGTCCTTTACTGTACTGACTTCTGGTCTTTTAAGCAACACAATACTGAGGTCTAGCTTCACGGTTTACTTATCTTCTTGTCTTGAAATCATCTCGTCTTCTTTGCTTTAGCAGCCAGTTTATGCATCCTGAAGACCTCTTGGTCTGTCAGGTTGGACTTCGTCCTATGTCTTGCAGAAGTGTGAAACCCCTCCAGAGTTGGGAAATGTTTCTCTAAATCCACATCCCGCATCCCTTTGTCTGTCTCAGGAATAAAACCAGATATGCTGCAGAGGAAGCCAGGGTGGGACACAGGAGGGAGGTTGTTGCCTCCTGTGTCTAGTCAGAGGAGTGGACAGAATAAAATACAAAAGTTTTTAAAACCGCAGTTCGGGCAATAACTCGACAAAATTCAACGCAATAACAAAATATTTTGCTTGTTATATTATAACAATAATGTCCTGTGTGACAATCTGGTTACAGGAGTGCTGTCTACAGTGTAACCTTCACTAAAATAAGTAGAGAGTCACCTGATCCTGATAAACTTGTTAATGGAGATAAAATACAAATTGTCAATCAGTATAAATATCTTGGGTTAATATTAGATTCACAGCTCTGCTTAAAAGGCCATAGTGACAAATTGTGTAAAAATAAAAATCAAGTAAAATTTTGCAAATGTCCATGCAATTCAACATGAGATGCCAGATGAAGCTGAAAAAAAAATCTTAATTGTATAAAAAGTGTTTCCATGTGTATTTTCTTTTGTATACAGTATGTATTGCGTTCTTCTTGCCTTTTTACATCATGGCCAGGGGACTACAGATGAAAACTAGCCTTTGGCTAATTCTTTCTTTTTTAACCATGTCTTTATGAAATTGCATTTGCACCTTTTGAATAAACTAAACTAAAACAAAAAAAAGACTGGCAACGTTTTATTCAATATTCAAAAATATAATTGAAACGGACTGAATCGGATCGAACTGAATCGATAATATTTTTTTTTATGAATTGTATCGTTGCCCGTGAATCCAGATATGAATTGGATTGTTATGTGAGTGAATGACACACCCGTTTAATATGTATATATATATATATATATGTATATATATATACATATGTACATGTCTACCCACTTGCATACATAAACATTTTTATATGTTCTATAAACATATATATTTACACACACATACAACCACACTTACACATCCTGCAACTCATACAGTTAGCCTGCATACATACATCAGTAAATCATGGTGGTTTATTTCAGTCAGTTCATCTTGTAGGTTAATACAGTACGTGTTTACAGCTGCTGGTGGCACTGCGGTCATTTTGATTCTGATAAAGGGTCAGGGAAACAGATGCTTTTATCTCTGTACACATGTTAACTCAAAGGAATGTATGACGGTACAATCACAAGGGTGGCCAGGGTGTGTGTGTGCTCAGCATGTGTGTGTGTGTGTGTGCTTTTCTGAAAGTGCTGCTCCCATTGAAGTGGCCTCAGTGTCACTAATGAACCTTCAGGCACAGTGACGAGAATGAGGGCCAGAGACATTGTGCTGTATGCGCCGCCCTTGTGTGGCAGAAACCAGTGTGCGCTCTGTGTGTTTGTGTGTTTGTGTGTGTGTGTGTGTGTGTGCGTGTTTCTGAGCGAAGTCTTGTGAGGCAATTTGGGATGAGGAGGCTGCAAGCCAGCGATAGCAGTGGCCCCTTTTGTGCTCCAACTAATCTACTGAGCAGCAAAGCAAGGGATGGTAGTGAGGGGGTCAAGGAGACGTCTTGTCCTCTCGTGGAGTTACAAACACTTCATGGATTTGTTCCGTCATATGGAACAAAACACAGGTGATATTAATCCACGCCTGTTGTTTTCACTGCTAAAAATATATGTCACCTTAGGTAAGAAAGTAGGGAGAAGTTTGGGCCGGCGCCCTGAGAGGACAGTCTGCACACTGGGAGTCACTTTGACATTGTACTCCCAATGTGATTAGAGTTTATTTTCTTTAATGCTGTGAGTCTTTGGTTCAGTCAGTGATGAAAAATTATTGTAATGTCAATTATAGCTTAATTAGTGAGCCGTGTCAAATCACACAAATGTATTAATTTTCATCTGCTTATGTGTTGCCGGGTCTTAGGGACATCAGTCTCCATGACTGCTACCCAAATCACAATGTTCCATACTGTGATGTTTTTGCTGTACTGGCAGCTGGTGGACTCAAACCTCAACCACTGCAGACCCAAGCCTGCTCCCTTAACCGCCAGACTACCACTGCCGGCGAATAAACCAATTACTCCCATAATGTCCCGTATGGTATTTTTAAAGTTATTATTAATTTATGCAATCATCCCAAATATGTTATAATGTAACACCATGTGCTGATGTCTGTTTTTACATTATCACATTACTGTTTGTTGGGTTTTGGTACCACTACGTTAGTGAGGCTGCATGACTTTGGAAAAGGATTTTTTTTTTTTTTCTGGTTAGTTGCATTGCGTTAGTTCCAACACTGGTTATTAAATACATACATGTGTATTATTATTATTATTATTATTTGGTATATTTTTATCCTTTAATGACCCTACTACCCTACTGTTTTCAGCCAAGCTGGACAAGATGAGCCAATCAATGCGTGGAGACATACTATGTGCGTGTTCATTTAGCCAATAGTACACTGAGTACACATTGTATAAATCCAATTTATCTGCCCTTTTTGTACAGATGACATTGTGATCTGTAATGAGAGTAGGCAACATCTAGAAGAGAACATAAAAGGTGGAGGTTTGGACCAAAGAGAAAAGGAATGGGAGTCAGTTGTAGAAAAAAGAGAATGGTTAGGTTGTAGGGAGCAAAGGTGGAGGAGTTAAAGTACTTAGGATTGGAGATGATAGGAAAGAGGAGAAGAATAGAGAACAGGCAGGATGGAGCAACTGGAGAAAAGTGTCAGAAGTGATTTGTGATAGAAGAGAGTCAGCTTAGGTGAAGGGAAAGGTTTACAGGACGGTTGTGAGACCAGCCATGATGGATGGATTGGAGACAATAGGCAGAAGACAGGAGGCAGAGCTGGAGTTGGAGGAGTATAAACACATATATGTAATCAAAATGCATCCAACTTAATGCACGTCATTCCTCCTCGCTAGTGTAGCTGCAGTGAAGTGCTCAGGCACAACAGCAATCAAGGTTGAAATCAGTCAAGAGCCTCCTCTTCTGCCCGCTCACTGCTACATGGCGTGCCCCACAGAGGTGGAGTTCAGTGTTCATGCTCACTCAGCTCACATCAACGCGAGCATATGGGTGTGGGCGTCCATAATCAGAAATATATATGTTTATGTCCATCTAGTTACATTAGCAAAAGGACACCTTCTTCTGCAGTGAGAGAGATCTTGAAAATGCTCTCATGGTGTTCGATATTTCCCCGCAAATCTCTGGCACTTAAAGAGAGTGTAGTGTGCAGGAAGTTGACTTTTCCTTTACGTAAACATGGACCTATCACACATTTCAAAAAGAGTACAGACAGAAAAAGAACCCGGTTAGTTTATCAGGTAAATTTGTGTTGACAAAATCGCATCATGTCCAATTTTCCAGGAGTTGTCACAATGATTTTTCACATTTTCCATCTTCCTTTGTTCTCTATATGCTCTCCTCCGACTCCATCTCCCTCCATGTCCTCCCTCACTGCATCCATCAGTCTCCTCTTTGTCTCCTACCTGGTTGCTCCATCTCATTCTTCTACCAATGTATCCACTGTCCTTCCTCTGAGAATATGTTACTTTGCCAAAACACGTCCGTAAATGCCTATTGTTCAAAGGATGGTAACACTAAGGCAAAGGTATTTTTCTTTTGTTTATCGTAGATGTTTCCAATTTTATGAATTTCCGCCAATTTATCTATCATTTACATACAATTGTCTTCCTCAAAATAACCTTGTCCTTGCCTCATTGACGTGGTTCTGTTGAGGATGACTTTCCTGCATAAAAGAAGGCAAAAAATTGCCATATGTCTTCCGTATTTCTAGCTTCCCTAAGACGTACAGACACCATTTCATGACTATTAGCATTTGTTTGTGTAAAGTCTTGTGTGAAGCCAACAGCAGGACAGTATATATTGGAACAGGTGTGATGTGTTGGGTATTTGTACTTTTTGTCTGTTGGAGCTACATTACCATTTGATTAATCCCACATAGTGACACCACCAGCAGGCAGAAGACAGGAGGCGGAGTTGAAGGTTGAAGAGTTAAAGGTGTTGAGATTCTCTTTAGAAGAGACAAGAATGGACAGGATCAGAATTGAGGTCATTAAAGTACAATACAGGTTTGAAGGAAAAGCATGGGAAGCCAGATTGAGATGGTTTGGACATGTTCACAGGAGGAACAGTGGATACATTGGTAGAAGAATGATCCTAGAGATGGAGCTACAAGGAGACAAAGAGGGAGGACAATTTAATCAAGAGAGTCTCTAGTTTCCATGCACATCGCATCACTAAAGATGGCAGAATTCTTGGCGAAAACAAACATCTCGCTGTAAACAAACATGTTTGTGCTATATTTAGATCACTGCCATTTTAATATTTTGATTGTCTCTTCACTGTTATTTGTGTCTCAGCTATGGAGGCGAAGGTTGGGTGAGATAATGGCAGGTTCTTGGATGTATATGCAAGATGACAGATGACGTTGAGGGAATCAACATTAAAACCGTTGTCCACAAGAAATAGTTCCTGTTGGAAATGAAGTTTTTAAATTGTACAAAAGGCAGCAAAGAATGAAGTTGGACTGATAAGAGTGTAAAGGGAGTGTTAACAACCTAAAATACTATATTGTCCATGAAAGTAAAGGTTTGATAATATGACTATATTAATTTCATTACTTCAATACAGCTACAGTAATAACACATAGAGCACAGGTGTCAAACTCAGGCCCGGAGGCCAAATTTGGCCCGCAAGATTATATCAAATATGTTCTTAGGTTGGCCCAACAATCTTTAGTCCTTGTGTGCTGCCAGTATTGGTTCTGCCTGGCTGGCACTTGAATATCGCAATCCAGGTAATTACTCCTGCCACTAGGGGGCGCCATCATATTTTTTTTTAGCTGCAAGTACTGATAGGGTGGGGCCCTAGCTATATTTTGCTAGGAGACCCTAGCGCCACCCTTGAATTAAATATCGGGAGAAAGCGGAATTTATTTTTCAGTATTTATTCAGTGGGGCCCATGACTTCGTGCCAGTGTTTGATTCTTGCCCACTTAGAAATTGAGTTGGACACCCCTGACAGAGAAAGACACAGTCCTTCTCTAAATTGGGTCATTTATTTGCTCTCTGCAAATCCAAATATTTATAAAATTCGGATTTTGCAACAATTTCACAATTCATGATATTTTAAGACATTTTTTTTTATTCCCAATTCTGTTAAAAGTCCACATTTACTAGCCTATAAAGTGAAAAACAGTTAGTTATAAAATAGTTCTAGGTACACCTCTGCATAACATCGTGTCCTTGTTAACATAAAGACAAAAAAAGAGATTCAGAGTTCAACTTACAAGGACGTGCAATTACACTTTATTGTAATACGACGGAAAAAAAAGCATGTTCCCCAATGTCACACACACCCCCCTCAGCATCGCTCCGCGCGCCACCCCGGTATTATTTTCATTCAACAATTCCAGAGTAATATAATTGTGTAAGAAAGATGGATACAATCAAGAAAGGGTTGATGACAGTGTGGGGTAGGTTTTTAAAAGGGAAAAAAATATAAAATATTATTTCATAGTATAGTGTTGTATCTCACCTCTTCTTCAGTTTTTCTTTAACCGCAGTGGGTTAAGGAACAAAACCACAGAGACAGGGGAGAGATCATGATAACACATGAGTAAACTGAGGATTTTATAATTAAATGAAACATGCAATGTCCGTTGCAATGTGTTATTGTTATCCTGATACATCTATTCCAACACACGCTTCATTCATGTCCGGACCTCTTCTCCTCCCCTCCTACTTAACCTATCACTATCACTGGATATATTGTATGTATACACTACATGTGTTGCACAATGCCCGTGTAAGTGTAATTGCATATATCTGTATCTATATACACATACTGTATATTCATGTGGGTATATGTATATGTGCATATATTTGTAACATTTATAAGGGTTGGTCTCTGTTTGTATTCCAATAAATGTATATGTATGACAATGAAATGCGTGTGCATGTATGGAAATGTAACTGTGTATGTAAAGATATGTATATGTATGTTTATATGAATCTATATGTGTATATATGTGCATTATATATACTGTGTATATATATATACTGTGTATATATATATATATATATATATATATAAGGGGTGTGACGATTTACTCACATAACGATCCGATTCATATCTCGATTCACAGGCTATCTATCTATCTATCTATCTCTCTATCTATCTATCTATCTCTCTATCTATCTATCTATCTATCTATCTATCTATCTATCTGTACTTCAACTACGACTACCCTTATTTATTTCTGTTCCATGGAAAACACAAAAACGAAACACGTGCAAAAGCAGAGCAGACGCTCCGCTGAAGTCACACAGCCACCAGCGTGCATTAGCGGGTCTGACAAAGCTCATTTACATTTGCTGGACAAGAAAGGAGTACACAGTGCCGTCCAACAGAGCTTTGTAAAAACGTTGTGACAAGTCAGAATGATCCACTTAGAAGGGGCATGGTGGCCTCCGGGGGGTGGAAGACCTCTCCGCTTGATCTCCTCTTCTATTGTGAACACGGGCGCTGTACTAAATGCTCCAGCCACATCTCTTTATGTGCAGAAATGAGTGCACGGGGGACACTAACTGGGCTTATGGAACTGCGATGCGAGTTGTGTCAGTGAATAAGGCGGTGGTTGGGCTATTTGTGTAGTTTATCCAGAGAAGCAGCAGTGTCTCACATTCTAATTATGTTATTTTAGACTTTATTCCGAATAACTCCCACACACAATTTTTCTGTGATTTTTTTTTTTTTATATTTGCGTGTATTTTTACAATATATTTTGTCATTGATCAAGCTGATCCATCAATTTTTACCAGCTTTGTTGGGGGCAGCAGTCTCCATGACTGCCACCCAAATGCCATTGCACTACACTCCACCTTTCTGCAAGTGGTGAAACCACTGAAAACCAACCGCCTTTACAAGGATTTTATCAATGCCAGGAAGTGAGTCCTGCATTTTCCAACCAATGACCAATGAATCATGCTTTTTGGTTATTGGGTTAGGGTTTCCATGTTTCGGGTTTAGCCAGTTATGGCCCAGGAAGTCAAACACTTTGGCCTTACTAGGGGCAATTTAGAACTCCAGGGTTTAATTCCTAGACAAAATAGAATGCTGGTTTGGGTTGTTGGTACCTTGCAACAACCTGGTAATGGATTAGCAATGAAGAATTAAGAGATTGATAGGGTATAATGATCAAGACATGAAATGCAATAAACCCAAAACCTTACATGCAAAGAGTAAGCAATGTTTTTTTGTCAGCAACTGGACTTCTTCTTGGAGTTAAAAGATGTTCCATTCCTTGACTGAGGAACTTCATCAGTTTCTGGTAGTTCTATTTCTCTAGACCACTCCCTTCACCACTGGACAAAGGTGTGAAAAGTTGGTTACACCTTTTTGTGTGGACCTGATGGTGATGAACATTCAGCATGTCACATGTCCAGATGTGAATGGGAGTCGTGGTGGTAACAATCATCTAGAGAAGACTGCTCTGGTATTGATGAGAAGATAAACTTCCTAGGATGGAATTGATGACGCAGACCTCTCCCTCTATTCAAGGGTGGTCGTTCCAGTTGGGCATTGATGACTTCCTTCACTCCTCTCTTAAATAATCTGTCCACCTTGTCCAAAATAAGCACATATGAGTCGTTAAAAATGTGTCCCTTTTCTTTGTGATGGAGATAAACTGCTGAGTCCTTCCCTGAAGTGGTCGGCCATGCAAGCAACTGGATTTCTTCTTCTAAAAAAATAACTTTTTTTAGAACAACCATGACTCTTTTTGACTGTCCTCTGGAAGGCAGCTGCTTTCACCTCTCTACACTTCTGCCCACCCTGATTGTATATTCACCTACGCCCCACAATAACCCCTTTAAAAGATTTACACCGCATCTCAAATGCTGAAGTAAGGTCTTTAATTTTTGAACGAGAACATGAAATAATGCCTTAAAATAGTGAAGTAAAAAAAAAAAAAAAACTTTATCGTCTTTGCCACTTCCTACCAGAGGACAGGAGAGTGAGACATGCTCTGTCACACTTTCTGTGTGTGACACTGCTGTGCCAGGAGACACAACGGCCGCAGGTGGTGCAGGCACACAGATGGCTGCACAGGTGTGGAGATGCCACCACATCAAGTACAGTCATCAGGCCCAGCTAAATACACTCCGGTGTGTGTCCGTTTACACACGTATGCTTTGCAGGAGACTGGACGGCTTGAGGATAAACGCTTGGTAGAAATCCTGGAGTCGGTCTCCAATCACTGACGTGACACTGGGGTCATAATGACTCAGGGACTCTACTACTCATTGATGGTGTGAGTAATTGCTCTTTCCATTCTAATGCATAACAATGCGCTGTCTCCTCCTTGAATATTGCAGTAATTCTCTGACTGACACCACTGAGAAGACATCTTTAAAGTTGTTTTCCACCACATCACTTCTTTGTCAGTGGAGCTGGCAAGCACGGAGGCATAAATAAGATGAGACAGCTGGACTGGGCGTCAATGGGCTGCAGTTGAATTGAATGTTTTAAAGTGAAATTACTCCGGTTTGACATGTAGAGTACGCACACACATATACTTAATGTACATACAATACATATATATGTACTCTATATGTCAAGCAAGAGTGATTAACGGATATATAAATGAAGAAAAATGTATAGAAGTACATATACATGTTTATATTTATAAAATACATACAGTATATCCACGTACACTATATGTCTATATGTCAAGATACATACAGTGCATACAGTATATATGTATATAGCAAGCAAGAGTGATTGATGGCTAAGCAGATGAGGATGATTGTATATATGTACACATATGTGTAAATATATATAAATATAAACTTGTGTATATGTACACTATATGTCTAGCAAGAGAGATTGAAAGCCAAGCACATGAAGATTAATGTGTTAATATGTACACATATTTAATTTATTTTTTTTTATTTTAATTTAAATGCCCTTTCTGCCTTGGACTTTGCCGAAATGCGTTAGGAAAAACCTTTGTATTCCATTCTGTCCACTCCTCGGACTACTGGTGGTTCCTGTTGTGCCAGCATCAGTCCCACTCTACCATCTCTCTGGGTGACTGCTAAGGTTTGTTGGACCTCTAGTGTATTCCATTGTTGCTCTACAGAGTCAGCAAACCTCGTTGATTTTATTTATCCTTCCATCCTTCTGGAAAAAAACAAACAATGTCCAAACCTTCAATTTGAAATTGGAAACACCGTAAGTTTCGTCTGTGTTGTCTGCCATGTTGCTCAGGTTAGAGTAATACCCACTACCTTAACTCCAATCAAATCAGCCCACGTCACAGTTCACGCACCACAAGTGACACAACCTCCATAGACACGTGTGAATAGATGTATATACGTGTCTATGGGCTCGCCACTCTAGTATGCGGAAGCAGCAAATGGCTAACGTCCATTTGTGGGTGGGGCCAAGGAGCAGGAATATGATCCACGGACAATATTGGAACCATCTGACCATTTTACAGCATTTCAATTCGATTGGAGCTTTTTGGAGGGGTATACTCAGATTGTGTAGGTGACAGACAAATAACGGATCCAAAACGATAAATAAGCACAGCCCTTATACTGTCTCTTATACACCACAACCTCCATAGACACGTGTGAATAGATGTATATACGTGTCTATGGGCTCGCCACTCTAGTATGCGGAAGCAGCAAATGGCTAACGTCCATTTGTGGGTGGGGCCAAGGAGCAGGAATATGATCCACGGACAATATTGGAACCATCTGACCATTTTACAGCATTTCAATTCGATTGGAGCTTTTTGGAGGGGTATACTCAGATTGTGTAGGTGACAGACAAATAACGGATCCAAAACGATAAATAAGCACAGCCCTTATATCTAAATATATATGTATATATACCCACATAAATGTATGTTTATATTTGTTTGTATGTATATATATATATATATATATATATATATAGCTGTATATCCAAATTTATGGCTAACTCTTTATCCTATTATTACACTCTCCATTAACTTTATTTGCAACAACAATATTTTGCAGCATTTTTGTGAAGGCATTAACTTCAGGTCAGACGCAGGTCCTTCCTCAAACCGGCCTCACTGAGTGCAGGGCAGTAAATGCGTCTACAGCTGACACAACACATTTGCTGAAGGGCTTGGGAGGGGCAGCATTCCGGTTAATTTTGCTGAGGACAAGGACTTCAATGAAGTTTGATCTGAAAACTTTTTAGCGTCACATTCACAGCAATGATCGAACTCCGTCAAGTCTACGGCGCTTTATTTTGAAACTGTTTTTCCTGACTGAATTTCCATATAAATGTGGAGTATATCATTTGTGTAAGTCACAAATAAAACAGATGTAAACAGCTGTTTTTATTGTATTTGTATTTCCTGCCGTAAAAATGTATAGAAAAAAAGCCTGGCATTATATAGGAATTAATCTGAATTAAAAATGACTAATCATGATTAATTGAATTGATGGTCATCCTGATGAAAAAGAACATTTCCAGTCATCCATTATTGCTCCAGGTCCTTCCTTTTAATGACTTTTTAATGTGCATACAGTAATTAATAACAATTTGTATGAATTCTTTAAGAATCCATTATTTGAATATTTATATTAGTAGGGACTTAAACAAAACAACAATAGGGTCATGTTCGACAGATTCCTGACCCTTCATTGAGGTAATGAACAAAATGAGTCCCATACAGTAATGGGTGTGTGTGTGTGTGAGAGTGTGTGTGTGTGCGTGTGTGCATTGATAACTGTGGCGGATTAATTACCTAAAAATGTGTTCTTCATGCTGAATTCCTGAGAGAAAAGGGTGATTTGGTTCATAATGAGGCTCGCTCATTACAATGACAAGTCCACACGGCTCATCAGCCTGACTTTGAGAAGGCAAATCCAAGTACTACTGAGTCTGCAGCTTTCGTTAAAGGTTTTCATCATCATGGAATCCACAAAAGGGCCTCATTTCAGACTAAAAGTTTCAAAGATTGAACCTGAATAGTTCGAGTTTTTCAACTTTTCATTGTTAATAATTTCCCTTGAATTTAACAGAGAGACGAATGAAGCGGTGCTCCATGTGTGGATTCTGGTTGTGTTTACTGACCTCTACCAGCGCTGAAAAATCTGTCAAATTGTTGACAACTCCAAGCTACGCCGCTTGATGCATTACTGCTAAAGTAAGAGCCCTGCTGAATAATACTGTACTATACTATGTTTAAACAGTGCAGAGTAGTACTGTACTGAGATCAGTGTATTGTCACGGTGAGTGAATAAGAAGAAGTGATTTGACTGAATAGACAAGCTCGACTTATTTCACTGTTTTGCGTCGCTTAATGAACCCTAATCCTACATTCTGCAGTTTTTTGTGAAACCACCAAGAATAAAGAGGAAGAAGAAGTTGGTGGTAGGAGAACTCATATGCCGATTAATTTGTGTCATTCTGTGCACAGGCATGGAAAAGAAATGTGACAACGACAATGTGTTCGGACCAAGAAATGTCTTGGCAGATGTATCCGGTCGCGTCTGTAGGTGCTGCCCCCGTTGTTTACCTGGTTTCTTCTTCTATTTATGTTCCTGTTCATTGCGGGATGGTCGTAGGCCAAATCTGTGCACACTGCTTGACTCTAGTCTTACGGCTCAAGCCAAATATCGGATTCCCAATCGTTTTACGATGGAAAAATCAGAGCAAATACCTACAGTACGCTGGCCATTGTATTGCAGTACAGTCACAAGAAATGCATATTATTTTTGGAAAAACTACTTTACCACAGTTATTGTTGTTTGCTCCTACCTGCTCCTACCTGCCTTCCTTCATTTTTCAAAAATGGGCTCTTCTCCGCAGCCGGCATATTGACGTGAGTAATTTAGGAGAAAAAAAAAAAATCTTGTTAATACTGCTCTAAACCTGAAGACATTTCTAATTAACAGAACCCTGTAAAACTGTCTCCTCACCTTCATGAAAAATGGATTAATGTCCGCCCGTGGTCACACAGGGAGACTTGGTTATCCCCACTCTCAGCCACGGCTACGGTTTGTCTTTCGATTCAAATTGCAATCTTTCAAACTCCTTCCTCTCCTGTCAGATCTGTTTCATTGTATCACGCCTCTGCCCTTTTACACTCACTGCTGTAGTGATATGACGGTTTGGGTATTAGAGGTTTTTACAGATGCGTCACATAGCAACAGCAGTGGGCAGCATGCTTGAGCCTTACTTGTTTTTTGGGGTTTTTTTTTTGGAAGATGAGATGAGCTGATATATCTTTGTCGGCTCAAATGTAGTGCTACATTAACTGTTTAACAAATTAAGGGTGAGGATTTGAAGAGCACTGTGATTGAAGCACTTGCTCAACTTTTAGATTGAATTCTAAATCAATAAACTGATGAATATTCTTATAATGTGTATTATGATCTGGCCGTTAGAAATATGTGTAATCAAGCCACTAGGGGGCACAGGATTTTCTTCCCCACAATGGGGTCCTGAACCTGAGGAGATTACCGATTTAACAGGTCAAAACCAAAACCGACACATCTGTGCTGTTCTTTTTTTTTTTTTTTGTACGTTGTCTCAGCCTTGTTAGTGTCATGGTGCTCAATCTGGGACGAGAGAAAAAAAAAAAACATCAGGAGGTGACAAGAAAAAGGAGAGAGGTGAGGATAAAACGGCAAGTCAAAAAACAGGGGTAATCCATGTATGCAGCAGATTGTGAGATGAAAATTTTATGAAAATAATAATAAAAAAAATACAGGAGAACTACATCTACTACATCTTCATCCTCTTATCCGATGCATAGTCACCACGACTGTCACCCAAATCACACTGCTCCATACTGTGAGCCTTCCCATGGGTGGGAAGTTATATGGGTTGGGACGGTGCTGTGTTCAGAGTAAAGATACTAACTGAAACCAGTCCATCCATTTTCTAGGGCTTTATCCCTGTCAGGATTCCAATGAATTGGAGTCAGTGCCAGCAGTCGTAAATTGTCAGGAAAGGGAGTGCATTCCCAAGTGCAATTCCAAAACACAATGAATAACTAGTAATGCTACAAACTCACTTTCATTAATATGGTCAATTTTGAGATCCTTATCTAGCTTATCCCCATATATTTTGTTGTCTGTCTGTTTTTCTATGAAAGGCACTGATATGCCTGTTCGATCTTGGAATTCCATACACATGCTGTGAATGTAATGAACCATTGATCTTCAGATACTCAAGACAAGTCCCCTAACCACTAACCACCATTTTTTGGCTCCAGGAAGAGGAATATAAACTACAAATAAGGTCTAACTAACTTGGGGAATCGTCCAAGCCTCAAGACAAGGTCTGTGTTTACCATGAAAGGTTTTCTGTCATGTACAACCAGCCTGGTACTGCCATTAGTCCTTTATCACTGTGTGGTAATACTGTTACCCTTTCCTATAATTCTTTAAACAATCATTATTGAGGACGGTGGTGGAAATACATGCCATTTGTACAAACAGTCATGGTTGAAGTACTGCTGGCAATCCTTAAACGTAAATTATGCCGCAGTTAATTACCAGCCAAGCCGAAGCTCATGCGTAAATTAATTCATTTACCTTACATTAATGGAGTTGTGACATGCGACCACTAGTGGCTCTCCTTGATCGTCATAAATCAATGAGTGCCTTGCTTTTACTTCCCTCACCCTTTTCCTTCCCACCTCCCTTTTTCCATTTCCCCTCAAAGCCCTATTGATCCCTTCGATTGTCGATGGCGATGGCGAGTGTTGTTTGCCATGAGATAATTGGACCATCATTGGTGCTGGGATGAGTGCTTTAGCGCCCCCACCCCTCACGCCTCTGCTTATTTATTTATTAATGTGATGGGCCACCTGCTCCACACTCAAGAGGGTTAGCAAGGCAGGTTAAACAACTGCAGAGCCCTTCTCCACTGTATTTGTGTGCGCGGTGTGTGTTGTAGGGTCACAACATGATGCCCTGAATACACATCTGTAATCAGTCATATTCCAGATGGTGAACCATGACCATCTTTTACCATGGTCTATAAATTATTCAATGTTTGCTTTAGTATTGATTTGATGAATTGACCGGGTAAGAAAAAGACACCAAGACGTCAAGTTTTACAGGCAATCACCACAGACTGATAGTGTTATGGGTACACTTAATAAAGAAATACGTATGTATATTTTTTGGGACAGAAGTGGCCCAGCGGTTAAGGAAGCAGACTTGTGTTGGCAACCCTTCAAGCTCGAATCCGCAAGCTCTCAGGTTGCCCACAAAACTTCCAGTGGGCTCACCATCCACAGAAAGGCTAACAGCATGGCACAGTGTGATTTGGGTGGCGGACATGGAGATTGCTGCACCTGAGACTTTCTAACATATAGGAGGATAAGGATGAATTAATCTATATATTTTTTGGCTGTCAATTAGTTATAAGTGAACACAATGTATTTGATCACAAATAAGCTCTGGATGATAAGATTTTCTTGAGGAGGGACGAGGATGGACAAGATCAGGAATGTGGTGATTAGAGATACAACATAGACAGGAAGGTTAGCAAAAAAAGCTAGAGAGGCCTGATCAAGATGTTTTAAACATGTTCAGATGGGGGACAGTGGATACATTGGTAGTAGAATGATCCTAGAGATGGAGCTACCAGGTGGTAGAATAAAAAAAGGAAGGAGATTTGATGGAAGCAGTGAAGGAGGACATGGAGGTACTGTAGCTGTAGACAGAGAGAACAGGCAGTGAGATGATTTGCTGTGGCAACCACTAAAGGAGGACAGTCTTGTGGACTTTAACCCATTAATGTGTCTCTTGATAAGGCATGGACAAACTTAAATTAATTCATCTAAATCTGCACATCCTTTATTCGGCTGCAGTCTCCATGACTTCCATCCAAACACTTTCCATCCTGCAAGTGTTCCATCCATTGGAAGTTTTGTGGGTTGGCAGGTGGTGGACTCGAACCTGAATCTTGCTAGGCTACCACTGCCAGAAGGCTTTTCATTTAACATTTTCTATGCCATCTTTATGGAAAGTGTAGGCATTGCAGTAAACAAAAAACATACATCACAATCATTTGGCTGGCCAGATTATAAAAGTTGTACAGGCAATATCCAGCCCTAGGGCCTTAGCTTGCACACGCTTGACCTTGACAGAGGCTTCTAGAATGGGTCTAGAGCAGGGGTGTCACAGGCCAGACTGAATATTCTTTGCAAATAAAACGTATATATTTTCCATCTCTAGATATTTTATTCGGGGGCAGTGCTGGGCAATTCCGGGCTCCTAGCAAGACAATGCTGGGGCGCACAGCCTATCAGTGCCTATTGGTTGGTGCTCCAAGCAACTGCCTAGCCCTCTTCAGTTGCCGTGCCTAATTAAAATGTAGATTACATATATAACATGAACATGAATCTAGGACAGCCATTTAATATTATCAACACATGAGGAATCTGAAATAAAACATCAGTGACTTGATACTTGATATGATCTGGCGGGCCAAATATAATTAAACTGTGGGCCAGATTTGACCCCTGGGCCGGAGTTTGACACCTTTGGTCTAGAGCAGTGCTTCCCAATCTTTTTCTGTTACGCCCCCCCTAGAAAGTAGAAAACAATTCGCGCCTCCCCGACCCACCACCCACTCTCGGCAAAGTACGGCAAAAAAAAGCATGTTTTCCAGGGTCCCACGCGCCCCCCTCAGCATTGCATTGGCTTGCCCCACACCTTGAACACCCCTGGTCTAGAGACTTCTCTGGTCAGACCATGTATTAAAGCAAAGATAAAGGATGAAGAGTGACGATAGTTGGTATACTGCATGAGTTTGACCACAGGTTGTTCAGTAGTGTTTAGAATTAGTCATAAACCTCAAGGTCTACTGATTAACTCTATAGGTGTTGCAATTGAAGGAGGCATTAAAGGTTAAAGGAAGAACCGATAAATACAGTTTGAAAACATTTACGTCCGACCTCAAAGTTGTAATTAAAGCTTGAGAATCTAACACTGACAAATGTCGTCGATAGCTACAGCCTCTTGACCTATGAGAGAACAGCTACAGCTACAAGACAGATGTTAAGAAAATCTCTCCAAGGAACCGTACGTTTTCCTATTTACCTGTCTAAACACACACCCGAGCACACCAGAAATACATCGCTTTTATCAGTGTGCGTGTGCTTTGTGGTTGATGACCATGAAATGAAGTAATTATATAAACGAGGCAAACATTTTCCATCTGGTCCTCGGATATGTTGGAACTGTTGGTATGACAGTCCTTGCCACAACCCTGCCTTGATTAAAGCAATAAATATTCCGACACAGTGAACTACTCCAGTGCCCCCGGAGCGTGTTGTGCTGCATGTGTCAGTTTTGAAGTCGTAATGACGGTTTCATTTGGCACAGATTAGACGGTGGATAATTTTTATTTTGTGCAATTATTTTTTCAGCATTGTCTTTGGGAATGGGAGTGTAACAGAGACAAGACAGTGAATGCAACAAGTGATTTTGATTTTCTTTTTCATAAAATCTAATATAAGAAGGAGTGGTTAACATCAATGTTTTTAGGCCGAACAAACAAAAAAGAAATGTGTGTTTCAGGGAACCCAACGGACCAAGAATATCTGTATCATAATTTCCAACCTCCAAGATACTTAACCTTCTCCACTTGAGGCAGGATCCCCCCCCCCCCCCCCCCCCCCCCCCCCCCCCCCCGACCTGGAGGGTGCTTACCACCTTTTTCCTACAAGCTACAAGATACAAGCGTCGGAAATGAGCTTTCTCCGCAGGGTGGTAGGGCACTCCCTTAGAGATAAGGTGAGGAGCTCTGTCACACGGGAGGAGCTCAGAGTAGAGCCATTGCTTTTCCACATCGAAAGGAGTCAGCTGAGGTGGCTTGGGCATCTACCCAGAGGAAGACCTAAGACACGCTGGAGCGACTATGTCGCCCGGCTGGCCTAAGAACGCCTTGGGATCCCCCCAGACGAGCTTGAGGAAGTGTCTAGGGAGAGGGAAGTTTGGGCGTCCCTCCTCCAAATGTTGCCCCCGCGACCTGGCTCCGGACAAGCGGATGACAATGAATGAATGAATGAATGAATTTCCAACCTTGTAGTCTTTATTACAAATTTCCCCTCAATATTTTAGTTTTACATTAGTTTGTCATAAGTCTTTGTTTCAACACATTCCAGATAATAATTTTTAATCCAGAATATGGGAGAATTCCTCTGTATCAGCAACATTACATGAAACAGTCAGGTTGGTGGACTGTCGTCATCAATTGACTCCTCTATTGGTATATGTATGATAAATATGACCACATGCTAAGCAGTCCCACCACTCAGGAACCAATATCTTATTGTGCCTTTATTACCGGGAAGCTAGCTCTTCGTAAATTGCCGTGCCATACAAAGTTGACAGGTTTTTTTTTTCAACAAGCAACATTTCCCATAAGCATAACATAACTCATTTGTTTAGGAACTTGTAGTTTGGAGATAAAACAATTATAGGGGGAGAGTGGTTGTCCATGAATTGGGCGGCCAACATCCCTGTTCATGTCTCTCTTTCCTGCTGACTCTGACCCGCCCACTCGGTGCAACCACGGACCCTGCTTCAGAGTGTGGCCCTGGTAATGCCAGTTTGGCCCCGTAGATCAAAGAGCGCTCTTTGTCCGATCCCTCGCCTATGACCTGTTTGCCTGCAAGACGCACTTAGGGCCATCAAGCCACAGACAACATAGCTCCTAGGTTCCTAGGATGCTCAAACCTCTTCACCACATCCAAGGGTTGGTTCAGGGAGAATCTGTTCCCACCCTAACCGATGGCCATGATCACTTGGGTCATGCTGGAACCATCCTTTCCCTCGAGGGTGGAAGGGTACTCCCTTAGAGTACCCCCTGTAGAGCTGCTGCTTCTCCAAGCCAGTTGATGTGGCTTAGACACTGATGCCCCACGAACGCCTTCCTCAGGAGGTGTCTGGATCCTGTCCTACAGGGAGTAGACTCAGAAGAAGACCTGGGAGATGTTTGGGCGACTATGTTTCCCAACTAGCCAGGGAACGTCTTGGGATCCTCACAAATAAGCTGGATGAAGTGTCTAGGAAACGAAATGTCTGTGTATCCCTGCTCCAAATGCTGCCCCCGTATCCCGGCTCTGGATATGTGAGTGAAGATGGATGGATGGACAATAATAGGATTTACCAAAAATTGTATTTAGTTTTTTTCTTTTTTTGATTGATTATACAATGCTTTCTACCACTATTATTCCCCAAAAACAGAGATTAAAAGAAAGCGGATTTTACACACTTTCTACTTGAATTTCATCATTTGCAACATGGAGAAGGTTACATACCTACCACTGCTCTACTGTCACCCCTTGACTAGCTGTCGACCTCTACAGTATATAGAGGCAGACTCATTTCCAGCTTCTGTGTGAGAGCTATCCACAGCTGTGCTCTGCATAGTGATTTGGGCGAAATTTTCATTCAGGGTGCCCTCTCTGCTCTAATCCTAGGGTTGTATGTGAAAACAAGTGGCACTTCAACCTTTCAATCATGTGATAAGTAAAAATCACAATAATCTTTTATAGTGCACCCTCAATTGCCCAAAAGTTGAAATAGATTTTTTAGTGTAAAATTATACAAATATATAATTTGGGCTTTCCCCCAGGAAGGTTGGGATTGTTATAGTAACTAGTCGAGTTCAGGAAATATTTTCCATAGTTCTCGGCAACAAATTGGATGAAATCTGCACTAGTGACAGACTGCACTCTTTGTGAGGTGCATTTATGGTGGCCTGGTACTCTACTGAACAACTCGCCCCTTTACTCCAACGAGTGTTTGCTTTGCATTTCGTTAATCATTCCTAGTTAATTATTGTCATACTCCCTAAGTCTTAAATCCGGGATTTGATGTGTGAAAGACTTCATCGTCTTCATCCCGTGTAATTCCCAGTCAGGGGACAGTAGGACTATAAGAATTAATTTGAGCATTATTAATTACAAACAGAAGTCGGTGAGGATCAGACAACTTTAAAACTTTTGCCTTGTTTGATGACCATTGTGCATTCTTTAGAGAGAGTGTATTTTGGAATAAAAAAAAAAATTTGACCCTTTGAAAAACAAATTTGCCAAAATTATAACTTATATATATAATATATATATATATATACACACAGATCAAGTTATTTGTTGTTATTGTGTTATTATAAGGTCTTGTTCCTTATTTGCTTTTTTTTTTTCTGAAAGTGTGCTTAAAAAGGAATCAGTTTTTCACAATAAAATACTAACCATCATAATTCTCCTGTCTGTTACCTGGTTGCAGGGGCAATAGTCTCCACGGTTATGACCCAATACACACTGCACCATACTGTAAGATTTTCCACTAGATCAAGGGTGTCCAATAGGTAAATCGTGATCTACCAGTAGATCTCCTAAGCAGTGTTGGTAGATCCTGAGCAATAACATTAAAAGAATAATAAAAACTAGTGATGTAATTGTATTACAAGATGCTAATCACTGGACGAAGGTAAACATTATAACCTATATATTTATGTAGAGCACGGGTGTCAAACTAATTTTTACCAGTGGGCCACATCTACAACACACATTCCTTGAAGGGCCGGTTGTGAATGGAACACTGTACATATGTCACTACTTCATAACGTATTAATACATGTTACTGCAGGTAATAATTTCCAAATTATAGGTATAAGTAACAATAGTTGTTTATTGCTGTGTAATAAAACTACTTTTAATTATCAGCTTAACAAACTCTGCTCCATAGACAATTTAAAAAAGCTCCCGCAGGACATAACAAATGACCACCGGTCCATGATACTGGAATTGCATTAACTTTATATTCCTCACATATTTGTTGAATTTGGTGTAACTGCATGTCAAAATAAAAGCAAGTAAAAATGCCTCCCTATCATTTTATTGCACAAAACTAACTGTTAAAATGAGGAAAGCGAAGACCTTCTCCGATGCAAGTTCCTTTCTTTTGCTAGATACTGGCACCAAAGTAGCTGATATCCCTCTTTCTTACATTGATAGGTAAAAATTCAGTGGGATTAAAAACACGGAGTAGAAATGCCTGGAAACTGTTCCTGAACAGATACTGAATACTATGTAACCCTGTTCTTTCTTTCTTCTCAGTTTATCTCCTCTGCCCACTCTTGTGTCATTCACCTCTTTCATCTTTGCCTTGGTGGTGAATTCATTACCGTACATGGAAGACTACGGGCGACATCGACAGCCAAGACGGTCGATAATATATAATTTTCATGCACAGAACAATCGGTATCTGCAAGCACCTTAGATGCAAATACGACGGAAGAATAAATGTGTAAAGATATGTAGCCCCTTAGTCATAATGAAGAATTATTGAGACCGCCCACTCAGTGGTCAAAGGTGGGAGGTTTAACAAATCAATCTCATTGGTTCAATTTCTCCCATTAAAAGAATGGATAGGCTGGATCATTGGTCATTTACACTGAGCACGTAGGTCATTTATTACCTCGCTCCGTCACTGGCTCTCCAGAGGTGAAATAGTGATAAATATTCTTGGGGAGAAAATACATTTCTCAAAAGGAAAGACATTTATTTATCCTTATTGTATTTGTCATTTAATTAAACTCTTGCAACATGTCAATCCTGGACAAAGCAAACAATTAATATTGACATAGAAAAATAATCACAAGAGAGAAATTTTAAAGGACCTATGCAGAAACAGAAGGCAGTGCAGAATGACGTTTAAAATTATTACCGAAAATCAAATTAGATCACACACTTGAACAAGTACCTTGGAAACACTGTGACGGTGAAGTTCCTAGGTACACCTCTTTTTCTTTGAACATATTTTTTTGACATAAGGAGCAAAATAAAATAAATTTAAAAAAAAAGTAATATTTTTTGTGGATCCCAAAATAGTTAAATCCCTGCAGTTGTCAAGCAAAAACCCTTCATCCCATTAGCTGCAGGATGACAAGGTTAGGTCTTATGGATGCAAATATCCCGCGAGTCAATCACTGGTTTCTGATCTGGATTCAACCAAGGATCCATGGACCTCAGTAGGGCCTAAAATGTGGCCTGGGGGGTCCTGGTCAGGAGCTTTGGGTTATCTAAAATAAATGACATAAAAAACATGTGTAACAGTTAAAGCAGTATGATGTTTTAAGATTTGTCTCTGCTATATTATGGACAATGCAGGCATTGCAGGGAAACAGCAAAAGTATAAGTAAAATTACGGTAGTTTGCAATTGGTTGTTGTGGTGGCGTAGTGGTCAAGGAAGCCGACTTGGGAAGGCTGCAAGGCATCAGCATAGCGACGACCCAAACAACATTACTTCCAGTGGGCTTACCACCCACAGGATATCGCACAATATGGCGCAGTGTGCTTTGTGTGGCAGTCATGGAGACTTCAACCCGGTAACATGCCCACACAAGTAGATTGTTTTTTGTTTTCTCATGAAACCTATGAATTATATTCTTAGTGTGTATGGAAACGGAAACTGAATACGTGGAGAAAAAAACATATCTCATTAGGGGGAATCACGGGCATATGGACAAAGCTCAAAGCTTCATTTTGCTCCTGTGCTCTCAAAGATGCTGCAGGACTAATAGGAGGGAAAGGCCATTAAAAAGTAATTTGGTCTTCGTGTTCTTTTTCAGCAGATTGTTGGAGTTGGACTCTACAGATGCCTTGGCAGAAAAACAAAAGCGATGTGTGTGTGTGTTTATGTGTGTGTGTCTCTCAGTGCATGTTTGGTGTGACACATTGATTATTGATGGCAATTTTTTTTGCCATCCTCTGCTCATTGACCCCAAGGTACTGTAATTACCTTCTGGGTATTTAAACCCATTTGTGATCGTTTCCCCTCATTCAAGATGTTGCCCCCACCGTCCGTGGGCTAATTATGAACCAGAAAATAAATTAGACTGAATCAGGGAGAAATTTTCTCCCTGTGTATAACTGGAACCAAATGAAGGGCAACTGACCACCTTGTGTTGATTAAATCAGAATATATCATACCATAAGTTTCTCTGAGATAAGGATGGACAGGATCAGAAAGAAGGGTGACTGAAGGCACAACACAGACAGAAAGATTTGTAGAAAAACTAGAGAAGCCAGATTGAAATGGTTTAGACATGTTCTGAGGAGGGACAGTGGATACATTGGTAGAAGAATGATCCTAGACATGGAGCTACCAGGAAAGAAAGAAAGAGGAGATTGATGGATGCAGTGACGAAGAACATGGAGTAATTAGAGTCGGTTTGGACCAAAAAGCTAGAAAAGCCAGATTAAGATGGTTTCAGAAATGTTCAGAGGAGCGACAGTGAATACATTGGTAGGAGAATGGCAGGTAGGAGCCAAAGGGGAAGGCCAGTGGACATGGACGGTTAGAACTGGTTAGAAACGGTTAGGAATGGACATAGACGGTTAGAGCCTGTTAGAACTGAAGAAGCCTCTTGGAGGAGAGGTGAAACTAGAGCTGGGCGGTATAGCATTTGCACCGGTATACCAGTAATTTTTATTTTTATGATGTCAATTTTGCATTTACCCCCATACCGGTATGTGCGCATATGTCGGGAACACATGGAGGCGGAACGTTGCACAGCGGTAGATTGAGCGAACAGTGAGCAGTGTTGCACCAAACAAACCAACTGTGCACGAGAGCGGTAGTAGTAGTAGTGGCAGTACAGTGAGTTGACCGGCCGGAGAGTATGGAGGGAGATAATTCTAACACTCATTCCAAAAAAAGGAGCGGTGTCTGTTGTGTGGAGGTACTTTGGATTTAAGAAATCCGACTCGGACCAAACACGTGTAATTCGCAAAGGTTGTCGAGCTATTGTTTTAGCCGCCGGCGGCAACACAAGTAACACCACCTCACCACCTCCGCCACAAACATATCCTGGACTACGAAGATTGCATGAAAATGACATCTGCATCTTCTCTCCTGTCCCTGTGTAACGTTGGCACTGCAGAAACACATAACACTACACAGATGTCCCTGGTAGGCGCGTTTGCTAAAGGGTTCGTCTTTAAAAAAAGCAAAAAAAGCAAAAAACGGTGGAATGATATTACCAACTCTATCACACTCAACTTAGCCAAAGACTTTTATTATTTGTTATGAATCATTCATTCTGTCTGGATCATTCATTCTGATTTCTGCACCTCACTACAATTATTGAGTGCCTGACACTCAATTCTTTGTGAACAGCAACATTTTGTGGGACCATTCAAACCAGGGTTAATAACTATAATTATTTTCTAAACAATTAGGAATTGGAGTTAACACGTAAAAAACAATACCGTCAAATACCGTGATAATTTCTAAAAATACCGTGATATCAATTTTTGGTCATACCGCCCAGCTCTAGGTGAAACGTCTTCAAGAAACCTACTATGTCCAGGTTCCCCCCAACTAATTTTGGTAGACATGGCCATAGTTGAGGTCAGAGTAGAAAATAGAGAGAACATGAATTAAATTATTGTACCACAATTGCTTTCTTCAATTTCTTGGTCATTTTAATTGCTGGTACCATTGTATTCTTCAGGTACATTATCTGAAAAATACAACTTACAGGAAAACATGCAATGCCTAATGTCATTGATGTAAGAACTGAGTAGTGATCATGGTTCCTATAAAGAAAACCATGGGATGTGGCTAGATATCAGTTCTGACATTCAACTCCTATGAGCTATTTTTGTGTACAGCGGTGCCTCAGCTTTCAAACGCCTCAGCCCTCGACCAACTCGATTCTCCACCAGAATTTTGAGAAAAATTGCCTCCACTTTCGACCGGATTTCAGCTTTCGACTGGACCGAGTCAAGCCGAGAGAGCATTCGGGCAGCCACACTCGACTGAGTCAAGCCCTTCTCGTTCTGAATTCAGCTCATTTAAGATACTAGATGAAATGGAATAATTTCTGCTTATCTTTGGCTGGAGACAGCATGACCAAAGCGTTGACCAGTTAAAGGGCTCTCGATATTTATGATCCAAAAAAAAAAGGTGTGGGTACAAGCAGTGAGGGGAATGTTGAAAATGGGCTTTACTTTTAAAGCCAGGCGTGGCTGGTTTGAGAAGGTTAAGCAGAGAACTGGTATCTATCGTGTGACTAGACATGGAGAGGTGGCGAGTTGGGACCAAAAGGCTGCCAATAAATACGTGATCAAGTTCGCCAGGTGCATAATGGTTTTCAATTGCAATGAGACTGGTCTTTTTTGGAAAAAAAGCCAGCCAATACGTACATTACAAAGGACAAAGAGATATCAAATATACATCTACATGTTTAGGACTAAGTTGCTGATTAGATACACATTTTATTGAAAAAAGTGGACTTTTCATATGGGCCAGAACGGATTAATGAGTTTACCATTATTTCTTACGGGAAAAATTATTTCAAACCTCGACCAAATCAGACCTCTACCACCAACCTGGAACAGATTATGTTCGAAATCTGAGGCACCCCTGTATATGCATGGGTATATATGGCTGCTATGGTTACTATATAAATAGCCCATTGTAGTCCTTATGGTCCTCCAATGCAAGAGCATTGCATGAGTGTTGCATTTACACAGTACAGCTATGACATTCAGTGCATTTTTGGAAGATGTGTGAACCACTGTTCTCAAACCCATGAAAAGAGTATTCCTCAAATAGATCCCTATCTTAAATAAAAGCTACAGTGACCTCTATGGCTGGTTAGAAGTCTGAAATGAGACACAATTATGCTGTGTTTTAAAATACTGAAAAAAAAAAAAAATAATGAGGTGGAAGGTTTTACCGAGGAGCACTACTTGACTTTGTTTCAATCGCTTTAAAGGATAAAGGATGGTGTTTATCCCAAGTCTTTAAGGGAAATGTTGCCACTGCATTTAACCTATCACCATAGTGAGCAGGGTGTGGTATGCTCAATAACGATACCATCTTCAGGGCACCCCAGTGGTAAGCGGTAGGGTTAAATATTCTTCCAAAAATTGACAAAAATCAAATCCTGGTAAAAGACAAGCTATTTCCCGGTAATCCCAGGATTTACTTATTTAGTTTTTACTGTACCTTGTAGGCCTTATTTAAATGTCATTCAAATATTTGTGCCAACCTGCATTGTACATGGAATTATTGCTATTTTTGGCTACAATTAGTGATGCAAAACGCGCCCCCACGCTTCGGAAGACCCCTTTGCCGTCCACATTACTGTACGACTACAAATAGATCCCCCCAATTTTTCCCGGGGCCCGTCTTCACATTTCCCAATTTATCGGGAAATTGTTTTAATTGCATTTCCGGGAATCATGTCAACAAGAATTGAAGGCAATGCAACCCTGAGCCGTCCAAATTAACCATCAGAGAAACCTTCAGTAAAACGTAATACACTGCCAATAAAGGATCTCAGTCATCCAGGTCATTCAGACCAACTGGACTTTGTTTCTTAGACATGTCACCCTCTCATCCAAGAGGCTTATTCAGTTCTGACAACCAGGTACCAACTTTGTTTTGAACTTTGTTCAATACCCTTGGGTATTCTCCGCCATGAGGGTTAGAGGGGAGGTGTTGAATTCTGAAAACTGAATTTGTCATAACATCTTCTACAATTACTATTATTTCATATTAATTTGACGTTATACCCTTACACCTTCCCTGATGCTTCCCTCGGCGTTCCCTTTAAAATATTCATCCGCACAAGCTCCACAACTTCCCCGAAAAGGGTCTGCAAACAGTGCGGATTGAGTCTTGATGTGGGTATTTAGATCTGTGTTACTTTTATTCCTGCTTTCTGTCTGCCATCCTTTTTTGTACTCGGGTTAAATAATATATTTAGGTCAGCTTAAAAGAGCTGCTTGCTGCAGGTGCTGCAGATACCTGCAAAAGGAGCAATATATATATATAATTTTTTTTTCATTCACACTCTTATCTCTCACCAACAGCGCTTACTTCACGCTGAAGAAGCAGCTGAAGCCAGAGAGACAATTGGACAACTGTTTCTTTTTTTACTTAATATTATTATTTATTATTCTTATAGCTCCAAAAACAATGCTGTGGCATGACAAGATGACAATAATTGGAGAACTTCATTAGATCAAAACCACAACGTCAAACTTCCCGGCAGATTGAGAGTACAATTGGATGGTTTCTATAATTTCCGAGACTCTTTCACTGCATGCGTGCATATCTTTGTAGTACTTCCACGGCACTCTCTGGTGATGGATGGTCATTTTCATCAGCTTGCTCGTGCTTAATGAACCCAGTGCTTCAGGTCTTAATTGAATGCTTTATGCCTTCCTGTTCTGTGCACCACCCTCAATGCCACTTGTTTACATGATTGGATGCACAATAAATAAAGGTTCTCTTACCATTTCTGAAGGCAAATCCGAAGAGACAAAAAAAGTTTTTTTTTTTTTTTTTTTACAATTGCAACATGTAACGTCTGTGGTGTGCCCCATATATTAAAAGCAGATGTCAACTTTTTTTTACAAATTCAGTAATACAGTTGCAAGCCATATAACAAGGAATCAGATAATGCCGTTTATCAAAGTAAAGAGTCAGTGAGGAGAGCTGGGGAGCCTTGAAACTATTCCCCTGGTCTGAAGTCATGGTTAATTCCTGAAAATACATTTCTAAACCCTTGTATAAAAAAAATGATAAAACACCAGTAAAATACAAGTTCAATAATCAACCTTATTATCTCTGCCTTGAATAAATCATCAAAATCATCATCCATTGACCAGTAGCATTTCTAGTAGTAAGAGTTTATTTATTTTAACCTTTAATTAAGTAAATGTGTGACATTCCATGTCATGTGACCATGATCATTATATACACTACTTTTTTTTTTCTTTTTTATAGAGGCCTTTTCAATAGACGTTTTAGCCAGGTCAGGAAATTCAAGTGGGTTGCAGAACCTGCTGACAAAGCACATAGAGAATCCAGTCTACCTCCCTTTTAAGGACACACAATGACCTTTGCAGACTCTGCAACTGCATTGCTCCACCAGTTTGGAATATTTGGCCCAGTTACTGTACATCCCTTCGCCTTCTCTGGATGGCCGTGGCAATAGTTTTAAACACAAGAGGGACAACATTAACATCGTGTTGCTAAAAATCTTAGATTAGGCTTTGCATTAACAACAACCCTTGACAAAGTGGAAATTATCCTTCTAAACCTTAAAGGGGTGAGAAGGGATGTAATAACTCCTCAATTTGTTCACAATTCATCATCCATATCCTGAAAAAAACAACACTGCCTTTTTATCGGGGCAAATTATCATGGAAAAAGAGCAAAGAACAAAAAGCACCAAAAGCAGTAAATACCCGAAATCAGGGCTTTGCACCAGTCCAAGGAATACAAATAATAAATTATATAAATTAGACACTTTTTGGAACAACCACTTATCCGTTACAGGCTCTTAAGGGCAGCAGTCTCCACAACTGCCACCCTAATCACATTGCACTGTTCCATACACCTTCCTGCAGGTGGTGACCTTGCTGGAAGTCAAACACCCTGACTGGGATTCGAACTTGCCCTGGAGGTCTTCTTCTTCTCCTTTAGGCTTATCCCATTTTTCAGGGGTTGCCACAGCGAGTCAACAATTTCCATCTAACCCTGTCCTCTGTATCCTCAACTCTAATTCCAACCACCTCCATGTCCTCCCTCACTGCATCCATCAATCTCCTGTCCCTCCTCTGAACATGTCCAAACCATCTTAATCTGGCTTCTCAAGCTTTTTCTCCAAGCCTTCCTGTCACTGTTGTCCACCTAATTACCTCTTTCCTGATCCTGTCCATCCTTGTCACCCCCAGTATCTTTAACTCTGCCACCTCAGGCTTTGTCTCCTGTCTTCTACCTATTCCTAGTGTATCTAGTCCATACACCATGGGTGTGAACCCTGGAAATATGTCCAATTTTTCCAAAGGATATAAGCAAGAAAGCAAATGTACCAATAAATAAGTTGGGCTGGACTCTTGGAGTTGATGACATTCCTCATGTAAATCTTTATAGGACAATAAAGATGTCTTTCTTGTGCCTTACATAACTCCTCAATCCAGTTGTTATTCCTCACCAGCAGCTGCACCTGTTCCAATAATATAAATTTGAACACTTGCCATGTCTTCATCCCAGGTTGTCAGACAACAACAGCCCTATTGTTATTCAAATACCAACGAGACTATACTAAAATGAATTCTGCCAAGACCAAAGACAATTTGTCAGGCGCTAACTTAGAAAGTACAGATTTTATTACGGGAATTGGTCTCGGCCTAATTGGCACAATGAGGTCAATCGGTAAGTGCCAGACATTTGGCGTGATGATTACTAATGTTCTCTTATGGCTGTCTGTTTAAAAAAAAAAATCTCTCTGAGCTGCATAAGGTCCGTTGAAGAAACATGACTGACAAATGCTAAAATGCAGAACAAATACCACAAAGGAAGACCGTCCACGACGGCCACCAGGAAGCTAACGGCTCTAACTGACCATTCGCCACCCTAACATCGCAGGACTTAATGTGATGAAACTCTGAGAGATGATGTATCGTCTCTGACTTCAGCACATTATTATATTCACCCCCAGGGTGACGCTCTAACGAAAGAACTACATTTTTAAGTTGTGATCTGCCAAGTCTGCTGAAAACTCTACCCTTAACATTAATGTCAGACTATCACTCTAATTAAAGATAACAGCAGTGATTTAATTTTCCTATAAATTGCAGGGACAATTAGTTGCAAATGTGATCTCAATAACACTTGTCCAGAATGATCCTGCTAATGCCCTTTGGCCAGCTATCCCGACTTAAATCTCCTGAATGTCCTACAGCTGATGTGTTATGTCAAAAAACAAAGGTTTTTAGCGATTAAAAAAAAAAAGAAAAAAAAAAACTCTGAAAAGTTACAGTCATTAAATCTAAGATATAAACTATTTGTGAAAATCATTGGCAATAGTGGCCTTGCAGTTAAGGAAGGTCCACAAGGCTTCAGGTTCGAATCCACCACCAGGTTGGCATTGAGGTGCTCTGAGCATAGCGCCATCAAACCAGATAACTTCCAGTGGGTTCACCACCCACAGAAAGGCTTGCAGTATGGTGCAGTGTGATTTGAGTGGCAGTTGTGGAGACTGCTGCTCCTGAGATCACGAAAAAGCAGATAAAGATGAATTAATTTTTTTTGGGGGGGGGAAAGGGAGATTTAGCTCATTCAGCTCGCATAAAGATACAATCTGACCACAGAAGGTACTCGTTAATGTCATTAACACGCAATAGCAAATTAATTCTTTCTGAATAAAATGTGAATGTTAATTAAATGAACAGAATGGTGCACATGGCATATTCAATATTGATTTCACCCTCTATCCACTTGCTCTTATAAACAATCGATACAGATTACAATGTTTTCAGTCTTTTCAGTCAGAGAATGACCACTCCACGAGAGTGAGCACGATCCAAACAGTCCAACGAGATCACGCACTTTCATGCGGTTCTTCTGCCGGAGGCCAGAGGACTGATAGCCTACTTTTGCAGCTCTGTGCTGCGGGTTTCTGTCTACTCAGCACAAGAACACGTCACACAGAAACAGTTGTTGATAATCCAAAATGAACACAGTGTATTGAAATTGCCAGCTAAAATAACAACATTTAGTTCATTTGGTAAACGTGTTGAAACAAGAGCGACATAGGGAGGTTATGGCAGGACGGTCTCTCTGTTGACCATGACTGCACAGCATAGTGATTGCCCAACCCCGGGTGAGGCACAGCTTCAGTGCTCGTCTATTCTCAGTGTTTGAATGGTAAAGATGAATACTCGCTGTTTTTTAAAAACAATTCCAAAAATGGTAAAGTTATGAAATGACATGAAAAAGAACTCCACCAAATAGCACAAAATAAATGTAACCATTTATTTATAACTTTATATTTCCATTCATGACTTCCATCCAAATACAATATGCACTGTATTGAAATCTATACAAATTAATTTATTTACAATAAGTAATTTAACCATGACAACTGCTTACCATAGACTTACAGCTAAAAACAAATGCAATATTTATCTCCGTAAACACCATTTACATTTTAACTGAACTTGATCTTAACCGTTTTAATCTAAAATGAACAGCATTAACTCAATCCCGATTAGCATTAGCGTCACATGACATGCCGTTAGCGTCACGCTAATATTTTTAGCGACCCTTTAATGTACATTTCCACAAAAAACTGTGATAGAATATGTACCACAAGTGGTTCAAACAATATGACCCACCCCTTTATCTCTAATTTACTTAATAAAAGCACCCCATCAAGCATTTTCACGTAACAACGAACAACGAGGCCTAGCGCTTTAGCATCTATCGTGACTACTACCGGAAGTTCAGCCAAAGCAGCTCCTCTCTCGCTGTCATAAATTACGACGTCCTCTCACACAATATAAAAGAAATGAGGTTAATCTCTACTAATTTGTAAAATGTAAAATATGAGGTTAACTTCACGATTCAAAGGTCTACTCACTCAACGCGCTCTCTGCCATTCGCCTTCCGTCAGAGCCTCAGTACGTGCACGCGCGCAGCGGAACCATGACCGAGAACGCTCGTGCGCGACGTGTGGTGGAGCAGGGTAAGCGCGCATAAAATGCACAGTTTTTACATTAACAAAACCCTGGGGCACACAGCCAACCAAAATAACATTTTAACACAGTGCATGGAATACAAATAGTACTAACTTGGTGTAAAACCCAGGCCTGTTTCAATGAACACAATTTGGATATCCTGGCAGGAATAGTAGAAAGACAGACACAAAGCTCTTCTTCAACAGCTCTCTGTCTCTCTCTGTTTTGTTTTTTTTTATTTTATTTTTTATTGCAGTCAAGCTTTAGAAGCTCCTTACACATAGATATATGGTTGAAAACTTTTACCAATATTTAAATATAAACAATTTTATTGAACAATTGTAAATATGTTACCACCTTCACACACATACATATCTTTCTTAAAATGTGTTAATTTGTCTCAAATGTCTTTGAAGCTTTTTGATTACTTACTGAAGCAGACTTCCTGAGGAGAACATAGGAGCTAAATTAGATAAATCAGTGTAATTTGGCCAACAGTAATCGCAAAATTACAATACAGCAGCTCTCCGTTTACAAACGAGGATGTTCGAAAAATATCAGCCAACCAATATTTGTATTATCTGTGGAGTCTGGGGAGTTGTTTTTTTTCTTTTGTGAACATCTCATACTAGGGCCTTCATTTGGGTCAGAATTTTGTCCAGAGCCCCGTTCTACATTTGCATTTCCCCCTCTCCATCACTGTCACTTGCTCATCTTGCTGTCAGAGCTGTTACAGTCACTGTCGCGTGTAGCGTGATCGCATACTGTAGCAATAACTCTATCGTTGGTAGAGACATGCATAGTCTCTGCTGCCACCCACTGGAGTAGAAGGGGATTGCATTTTCTGCTATATTTTATTACAGCACAGACACCCAACAATGGTTAATAAGGTGATATTTAGATAATTTCCCACGGCACACCTGACGATCTCACGCGGCACACTAGTTGAAAATCGTTTGTTTGAGAAATACTTTCTCTATACAAACGAAATACTTCCTCAGATGTTCCACCCACTGGTTGAACAGTTGTGAGGTCTGTCTGTCTCTCTCTCTCTTTCCTTTTCCCTGCTGTTTGCTGGTGTTGGGCTAATCATTGTGAGCACATTCACCTACGTCTTTGTAATTAGTCTCACTTGTGTCACATGGTGCCCTCATCAAATATACCACTCTCCTTCACCCAGTTCTCGTTGGATCATTGTTGTGTTTGGAGCAGTCGTTGTGTATGGTGATGTTGTATGTTGAAATTTGGAATTGTTGAATTCTGTATGTTTGAAGTTTGGTTTGGGCTGCAGAAGCCAAACCATTTAGAAAGTTTATTGTGAAGAGTACATGTACCTTGTGAAGTACATGCACCTTCATGTGTATGAAGTATATGTTTGTTTTGTTTAAATAAACCTTGAGCGCTAAATAAAAGCCTCCCAGTGCTGCATTTGGGTCCAACCTTGTCTTCAATGACACCGCAACTTAACGCAGGTATTGTTGCCACCTGTTTTCATTAACCAACGCTTTGTGAGAACTATTTAGATTGCTTTGCCAGAGATGCTCTTCGCAGATTCCTTATCTGTGTATGTTGTAAGATTTGTTCATGAAAACCCTTGTACAAGCTCAGCTCTAGTTTCAATACAGTCTAATGTCTCCTCAAAAAATTCACCCCCTCTTCATTAGCACACTTGACACAGTCCATTGCTTATTATACTGAGGGACTCCCACAGAGTTGCCTCCTCCCTGTCCCCTCCTCCAAATTCTCATCAGTCCCCTTCAACTAAATGGCAGCTGACATTCGGGAGTTGCGGAGGAGGAGGAGTCATGCACTTGGGGCTTCTCCAATTTCAATCAAATAGATTGGAAAGAGCCCAATCCGTAATTCACCACCAAGTCCTTTAATGAATCAATGGCTTCTGAGCCTGATAATCTTACACATTGATTGGTCTCCTCATTGATCATTATCCTGGCATCAACCAATCAAACCGCTCTCCGGTAAACAACAAATGAAGACGTCCGTCTTCAAATCTGCCCGAAAAGACTTGTAAAGAAAATGCATGTATATATTTTTGAGAAATCTTCCTCTAGAAGTGAATATCAAATCATAAGAGTCCTTAATATTTCACTGACTTGATGAAATATGCATTGTAGCCCAGAATGGAGGGAAAAAATGCAATGATTTGGATGCATAATTTATGAGAGTCTGCTGGCAAAAATGACACTGCAGTGCTGAATAATCGCCATTTCACTATCGCCGCGGCACAATGAGATTTTGTTATTACTACGCGTTGCTCAATTCATTTGGAAAGTGCATACAGTTTGCATTTTGTATTTAGGGCCCAACTCCTGTGTGCACAGCATACAGATGCTCGCTAATGAATTAAAACACTGACTTGGATTTGTCCTCTGCCTTAGCCTCACTTGACAAACTCGCTGTAGCTCGGCCCCAAAGAGCAGCAGGTTACACAGAAGAGTGAGCATAGTGGAATTAAGCAAATATTTATTAGGCTACTAACAAGGCAAAGAGAGACGGGGAAAAAGGGGGAGAGAGGAAGAGGAGACAGAAGGACTAAGGTACTTTAAATCATATTTAATTAAACTGTCCTGGGCACTGTTATTCAACCAAAGCTTAGGTGGTGGGGGATACACAGGATGTTGAAAAAGGTCGTTGGTCAAAACTGAGGCAGCCAAATCTCCCTACAAATACCATGCAAACCACATAATCAGGTCTTCTTTTTTTTTTCTTTTTTTTCCACAAAATTTATTTCTTGTGATGGATTCTTCAATTCCTTACTGAATTGAATGCCTGGTTCCACCAAAGGTACATCTGGACAAGTATAAGGATAACAAAAGGGATGTAGCTCAGTGGTAGAGCGCTTGCTTCACATGCAAGAGGTTCTTGGTTCCATCTCCAGCATCTCCACCTCCTCTAAGCAGTTGGGGGCCTAGTGGCTAAGCAAAGGACTTTGGTCCGGAAGACTCCCCCATTGCCATGTAACCCCTCACTTCCCTTCGGGCGCTGGTTCTGCCTGCTGCCCCCTGCTCACTACACCCTGGAGATGGGTTAAATGCAGAGGAGTAATTTCCTGAAAGATACTCCCAAGGAATTGACAAAGTTCTACAAAAAAAAAAGTAATCTTGTCAAAGGTTTCTTGATATCAAGCAAAATCACTTCAGTTCTCAGATCAATAGCTAGGTCATTCTACTGCCTGACATAGTGCTTTTAAGGATTCTATGTTTTCTTGTTCATTGTATTCTTCAGGTAATGTGCCTACAGCGGTACAAGGGATTAAAATGAACAAGGAATTGAAGTAAACAATGGTGATCTAATTTTTTTTTCAATTTTTTACTGGATTGTAGATTGTTTTATAGACTTGACACCAACTTATTTCTCATCCTATTCTTTCAAGAACTAAAAACAAGAAACTTCTGTAAGTCATGAGTTTCCATGACCAAACAGGTGATGATATGATATTCGTGGCCTTGCAGTATAAAATGGCATTTTGACATGAACTTCAGAAGTTAAGAATTATTTTTTATATTAAAGGTA
>JAFBJS010001251.1:37157-69667 GCA_016785265.1 Paraplagusia blochii
TAATGTGCCTGTAGCGGTACAAGGGATTAAAATCAACAAGGAATTGAAGTAAACAATGGTGATCTAAATTTTTTTCCTACTTTTTACTGGATTGTAGATTGTTATATAGACTTGACACCAACTTATTTCTCATCCTATTCTTTCAAGAACTAAAAACAAGAAACTTCTGTAAGTCATGAGTTTCCATGACCAAACAGGTGATGATATGATATCCGTGGCCTTGCAGTATAAAATGGCATTTTGACATGAACTTCAGAAGTTAAGAATTATTTATTAAATATGTATACAATTCTTACCCCAGAACCCAACGTATCTGAGAACTATCTTGACCCACTAGTTAACTATATTGCACATTTACCCTAGGTAGAGAACAAAGAAGATATTATTTTCCAATGTAGACCCTTTAATTTTAGAATTTCTACTTCTTTATTATCCTGCGTCTAATAGCCTTAGCTTTAGTATCGAGAAGAACATTTTCTTCACCAAGATTCACTTCATCCCTAAGATTTAGAGAAATCCTTACTTGCGAGACCTGTGGTTTGCAAAACCATGCAAAAGCTTCAGCTGCAAGGTCTTAGTCTGGAGAAGAAGACTGGGGTCGCTTCAGCAAGCCGAAACTATCAAAGGGAAAAAAATTGTGCTATGAAATTTGCACCTAAATTGGATCAGATAAGAGATATTCTCTCAGAAACCTTGACTCCTGTAAGCACTGTGGGAACCTCCGTTCTTCACTCTCCTAAGACATTGCAGATTCAACATATTTGGCTTTAAAAAGCAGAGAAAAGTTGCTTTTATGATTATGTTTTAAAAATTATGGATGTGTACCGCTACACTGATGAGGAAGTCTTAATCTCTTACTCCTACGATAACAAGCAAAGATGGGTGTTTATGTGTACCCAGGCATGGAGTGTAAAATGTTTAACTGCCCCCACTGAGTATGTTCTTTGAGAGGTTTATCTATCGGTGAGATATATTGACTTACAGGCAGTTAAATACACAGTGAAGCTCTGAAGCATATTCAGCATCCTTTTTAATACCTTGGAAAGCTGACGGCAAAATGTTCATGCAGCCTGTGGCCATAAAAATGTCTGGAAAACTAAAAGGGATTCATGGAGAAGCTTCAAAAAACACCATTCACTTACAGAATCAGCCGCTATCCAGAAACTGCTCTTCATGATTAATGGGAAAACTGGTACAACTGGAGCATTCTTTTTTATTTATGTTTATTGACAATGCAGGAGGTTTGGTGAAAAAATGCTAAATATATAATAAATGTTAGTGAATATCAAATGCATTTTACATGGCTGAATCTGAGTTGTCAGGACCTGCTGGTTAAGGAAGCAGATTTGGGTCCACAGGGCTTCAGGTTCGAATCCACCAGCTGCCATGTTGCCACTTAGGTGCTCTGCTCATAGTTGCTCATTAGTGGAACAGAACCGTGATGTGATAGAGCGCAATCAAAGGATGGACAAATAGGCTAGTCAGTACTTGCCCAGTGTTGTTAGTGACTATCTAACCCAGAGGTAACATCATAATGTTGGATGTAAAATGGTTATGCGGCCCATTTAGCTTTGCGATCCGGCCCGACAAATTTGGCCGAATCAAAGAATTGGTTTGTATCACAATTACACTTTTGTCTTTTTCCTGCAATACCCACGTCTTCTCATCAGATGGCATTAAGAAGGCTAATAGTTGGGCATTTTAGCCTTTGTTGTATGACCCCGTATCCCCGCCCTGTGTCCAAATTTGGTAACAATTTTGGACTAAAAAGTTCGCCCATGCCAGGGTTAGAGTCTGACTTTTATCTTTGGGCCGTAATGAATGGCAAAAGGCACATGGGACCCCCCCAGCCGTCTTCGTGAATATCATTGTATCTTAGCTAGTCCATGGGGGCTACAAGGTGCCCCCAGGTTGGTGAGACCAAGAAACCAAATGCAATTTAGAGTTGTCTTCAGAGTCCAAGCTGATGAAACTCATCTGTTGGCACAATTTGTCTGTGAACCATCAATATAATTTCTGTCAATATAGAATCTGAAAATAATCCATCAAGTGAGGAAAAATCCTCCAAACTAAATTCAGTGTTAATTGAGAGCCACGGGTACGTCTCTGACAGCATTTGATCATCCCCTCTCGCTGTGCATGAGTAATGACTCTTTATTGGATAATAATTGGTTTGCTATATATCAACACACAGGGAGGTGGATGAGAAATTTAGGCCGTTGACAACTTTGTTCATACCTTTTATTCAGGCCTAATATCCTAATTGAACTTAATGTGTTCTGCCGTGGAGTGAATTAGATCACACTTTCTTCTTTAGTCGTACATTTTTACTTCTAAATCACCAGATAAAGTGCAAAATGCTGTCAATATGGGACATAGATATTGGCGCACTAATCTTTTATACGGGGATTTAAAAAGGTAATTGTGGGAGGAGGATCCCAGAGATAGACGCTTCACTGTTTGCTTAGGACATTTATGCACAGCTCATTGCTCAACTGTGGGAAATACAAACAATCTGTGGGAAGCTCAGACAAACATTTTCATAAGGATAAGGCGACTGTATTGCGTTGCGGCGCAGCAGTGCTGGGGATTTTTAACTCAGAAGACAGGTTTTACATGAACAAGTCCACCTTAATGCCACCATGAAGAAGGACTAACATATCAACATGTACTACAGTTGTCAATCCATTACTCTATCCATCCATCCTCCTATCTGTCTATCCAGCTGTCCGACTATCTGTCCATCTGTCCTTTTGTCTGTCTATGCATCATCCTCCTTTACTACTTTCCATCTATCTATACATCTTTCTATCTGTCTATCCGTCCATTTGTCTTTCCATCTGTCAATCCATCTGTCCTCCTACATCTATCCATCAATCTGTCATTCTATCCGTCTATCCATTCGTTCTTCCATCTATCTGTCTCTCCATTAGTCCATCCATTCTCCCATCTATCTATCTATCTATCTATCTATCTATCTATCTATCTATCTATCTCTTCCTTTAAAAATGAGCATTATGCATGACTTGTCACAGGTTAAAACATTCTCCGCCCATTTTATTATTTTATGATAGGCTGTAGTCCAGTGCTTCTCAAGTAGTGGGGCGGGCCCCCCTGTGGGGGTGCTGCGCGATGCTCAGGGGGGCGCATTTGACCCTGGGGAACATGCTTTTTTTCCGGCTTACTACAATTAAGTGTAATCTCACATCCTTGTAAGTTGAACTATATCTCTTTCTTTTTGTTTTCTTTATGTTGACAAGGATACGATGTTATGCAGAGGTGTACCTAGAACTATTTTATAGACAAATTATATTATTTATAGTTGTGGCAGAGAGTGGGCGGTGGGTGGGCACAAATTGTTTTCTTCTTGCTAGCGGGGGCGTATCAGAAAATAATTGAGAAGCACTGCTGTGGTCTGAGATCAGGTCTGCTTCAATGGCTGTTTCCAACCCGGACTAGGAGAACCCCAGCAGCCCAGGTAACACCATTAAACATTTGCTGCATCAGCACTTTGGCTAAAACATCTCAGAGAAAATAGCATTGCTGTCTCATTGCTTTTTGTTCAAATGAGTCAAATTATTCAGTGAGCACCTTGAACTTGTGGCTGAACTCTTAAGTTGTTCTTTTGACATTCCCTCTGGGTGGATACTCTTAAAACCCTATATATATATATATATTACTGGCACAGAGTCAATGTCTCTGTCATTGGCGTGGAACTTTAAGGTTCACCTCCTGGGGCAGGATCGAACCCAAGTAGGACTGTTGGCACCTTCTAGAGGGCTCACCACCTGCAAAAAGGTTCACAAGTAGCCAGGGCGGTGCATTGGTGTGTTCTGAAAGCTTGTTCATGTTTCATAGGTCCTGTACGGATATTTTGTGCAGACTGTTGCACCCTTTTTATGGCATAATTATTGTTAAACTTGTAGTCCAGCAGTTTGTGTAAAAAAAAAAAAATCTTGTGCAGTTGCCAATCTATAACCATTGAGTGATCTTTGTTAAGTTGCTTGAGAAAATTTGCTCATAATTCCAGCCCCAAGCTAGCAGCAGCCACATTGCCTCTTGCGAATCAACTATATGTTCATGCATATCTTATTTCTCCATTATTTTCAGGGAATAACATTTTCACCATAAACAATATATCAATTTATTAACCACAAAAGCTAAATGGAACGATGGAAACTGCTGAGTGCATAAACGATTTGGCAAAGAGCAAATCGAATTTCCGCAAGGACTCAAAACCCAACGTCTGGCGTCCAGCCACAATCCTAAATATCATTCGGAGACAGTTTCTTCCACGCCTGATCCGGGGCTCCTCCCGAGTGCCAGCATTTGCATTTGTTATTTCTCTGCTCGGCCTCAAGTGTATTTCCTCATTTATCACGGCTTTGTTGCTTAAAAAGTTTCGGTCCCTCCATGGATTGAAAGTCCGGTCTTTGAAGGGACGAGGTCGGAATGTTCAGACTTTCTGACATTTTCTAACAAGCCAGTGTGTAAGCCTTTCCCCCAATCAAAGTGTCATGAGAAATACACAGGCAATGAATCAGCAGATGGGTTGGAAAAGTTACGTTGGAGACCTGAAAATTGGTCAACACCAGGGTAAAGAAAAGAGCAGAGTGACTTTTTCTCCACTGTAATTCATGACTGAGTGTATCCTTAACTTTTTAGCCTTTCTTATGTTTTATTTTCAAGTAGAATAAAATATCTACATTATACTCTACTTTAAACTGCCTTTTCACCTAACAAGTATAAACTTAAGAGAGACAATTTTCATGAAGCAACAATCCACAGGCCACTCTAAGCTGACGCAAGCTTTACTCTATTTCACATACAGCTGCGCATAAAATGTGTGAAGCCCCATAGCCGTGGACTGAACCTCCTTCCTTATTATTTGATTTTATACCTGTTCTGTTAATGCAATATTTCTTTTGGTTGTACAACCATATTGGGCTGCATTTTTCAAAATAAAATATGTTTTCAATCTTTATTCTGTTATTTCTGCTACATTGGTTTTGTATTCCGTAGCTACGGCGAGGTAACCTTGATGAATCAGACAATGAAGATTTGGGAAAGAATAGTTGAGGCTAGGTTGAGGTAAAGATTTGTGAATAACAGTAAGGTTTTATGCCAAGTAAGAGTTCCACAGATAAAATATTTGCCTTAGGGATTTTAATGGAGTACTGAAAGTATCACAAGAAGCTTCATTGTGTTTTTGCAGATTTAGAAAAAGGCCTATGACAGGGTGTCAAGGGAGGGATTGAGGTTTTGCATGAGGAAGTCAGGAGTGGCAGAAAAGTATGTTAGATTGGTGCAGGATATGTATGAGTACAGAAGGACAGTGGTGAGGAAAAAAACAGAAGTTATGGAGGACAGGGTGAGATTGAAAACATTGATTCACTGTGGGAACCCCTAAATAAGGGACAAACCGAAGGAAAAAGAAGATTTGTTTTTTTACTGCTGTTTAAAAAGCTAAAAAGACCCCCCGCAACCCCCCTCAAAAAAAAAAAAAAAAACTTTGTATTCGTTCTCATTAGTTATATTTGTTAAAAAAAAAAAATAATGGATCACTCAAGGACCAGTGATTGGGAACGGCTGTGTTAAAGAACCCCTGACTGGCTTTGTCGACAACCATGTATGCATTTGACATAAAACAGGACGTAAAAAGGCGAGAGGTTTAGAAAATGCGGTAGTTGCTGATTTGTTGTCTCGGTCATGTTTCATGCGGAATCGGCGTGCACCTTTACAACCTGAGGAGGGATAAGCGCCTATACATCCCTGAGAGGGTATTCAACGTGTTCATTCATGAGTGGGTTTGTGACGTAAGAGGTTGAAGCCTTCTTAGTGTGACCATGGCTCTCATGAATATGTAGATGTTTCTCTCCAGACACAGTTTCCTTCAGAGCGTCTGCTTTCATCACTATGCTGGCCCTTGATTTGAGAAAAAGGTAAGAAATTCCGATTTTTTAGATAGAATAAAAAATTATCAAAGCTCGAATAAAATTCACTTAATTTGGATGACAAAAATAATACTAGACTGACAGCAATATGCTTTTTATGCTGTCACATTGATGGCCAGCGTGAATAGAAGGAGGAAATATTCCCCCTAATATTATTTTTGTTGCAGTAACTTCCTCACGCTCAAATATTCTCTACTGTATTTGTCCCTTGAAGGCCTCCACTTGAAATGATTCACTTTAACACCAAATAAAACCACACATTTAATGCTTTAACAGGGTCCTTCAGGCAAAAAAAAAAATGATAAACTGATTCAAAATATTACCACTAAGGATTTGTCACCTTAAAAATAACACTCTGAGTTAAGTAAAAAGAAGCTTTAGTAAAGATGGTGGTTTACCTAAATATTTACTTATTCCATTCTGAAAAGAGGCAAATTTGTAATGAATGACACCATGATCGTTGCTACCAATTAATTCATCTTCATCCTCTTTATCTGTTACCGGGGTCTCAGGAGTCTTCACAAGTGGAATATTTGAGTACCAGCTGGAAGTTATGCGGTTCTGGACGGTGCTATGATTATTGCAGCTCAGTGACAAACTGGCTGCTGGTGGATTAGAACCAGAAGCCTTGCAGAACCAAGTCCACTTCCTCAAATGCTGGGCCACCACCGCTGTCCACCTTAATCGACTAAATAATTACAAAATTCAGCAGTGATGGCCGTGTGGTTAAGGTAGTGGACTTGGGTCTGCAAGGCTTTAGGCCCCACATAACCTCTTGTGGGCTCACCACCCGCAGGAAGGCCACAGTATGGTGCAGTGTGATTTGGGTTGCAGTCATGGAGATTGCTGCCCCTGAGACTCGGCGACAGAAAAGGGAAAAAGATGAAGAAGATATGGGGGTCTTTTGCCTTGCTGTCGTATAAAAGACTTGATTCAAAAGTCATAATAACCACTGTGGTTTTCATGAGGAGGACCAAAGTTAAGGTCACTGGAGACTTACAATATTAAAGACACAAGCAACTTGCAGTAATGAACCTCATGAACTGTTTTTGGCAAAACCTCCACTCCTTTTTCTTGTAAACGTACAGACCTGGCTTGCAGATTATTATTGATCCCCTTATTCAATATACGTCTACTCAGTGGGGCTTTACCCCAGAAACATTGTCTTTGCCATTGGTAGATTCACCTTCTGGGCAAGATTTTTAATTTTTTTTAAATTGGAAAATTAAATTTTTAGTGGGATTTTATTATTATTATTATTATTTATTTATAAATTAATTTTAATTTAATTTAATTTTTTATTTTAAAATTCAAAAGTAATATTTTTTCAATTTATCATGTCTAAAATTGTATTTATTTTTTAATTTACATTTAACATTTTTAAATTGTGAAATTTAAATTTTTAATTGGATTTTTTGGGGGGAAATATTTATTTTTATTTATTCAAATTTATTTGATTTTAATTTTTAAAAAATAATAATTTATGAATTCATTATTATTATTATTATTATTTTTTTTTATTTACATTTACAAATTTTTAATAGTATCCCAGTTGGGGACATTGGTGCCTTCCAACTGGCTCACTAAGGTTTTCTAGGGGCTGCAGTGTAATTGGGGCTGTGTCTGAGGAGTCTGCTGCCCTTGGGACTCAGTAACAGTGGTCAAAGATAAATGGATAGGTCAATAAACTCACCTGCTTTGGGTGCAGTGCAAAGCAGTGGAAATTGTCATCCCAGGGGAACAATGCTTTATTCTTTTTTTCTGTTTATTGGCAAATTACTGCAGAAATAGCTTGTAAATCACAGTGAATGTGTAAGATAAAACCAGTTGTTGTCTGAACTGTCTAAAATGCTGAATGCTTTGAACCTCCTGTGCGCCATCTATGGGGAAAATGTGTGTATTAATGGGAAAAGGCAAAAATATGAACAAAATGCAAACCACATCTATAATATGATGAAGTTGTGAGGTCTGTCGGTCTCTGTCTACTTTCCTTTCCCTGCTGTTGTCTGGTGTTGGGTGATTGGTGTCATCACAGTCACCTGTGTCTTTGTCATTAGTCTCACTCCTGTCACCTGGTGCCCTTAGTATATTTACCGCTCTCCCTCACTCAGTCTTGTGGGATTGTTGTTTGTCTTGACAGGAGTTAATGTTTGAAGATGTTTAGAGTTGTGTAATGTTTGAAGATATCTTGTATTGCTCTAAGGGTTGTTTTGGGCTTAAGTAGCCAAACCATTTATGTAGTTTTTTTGTGAGTAAATGTTATTGTTTTTTTTTGTTTTTTTTTTTGGGTTTGTTTGAATAAATCTTGAACATTGAAAGAGAGTCTACCAGTGCTGCATTTGGGTCCTACCATGTCTACATGGAAACCTTATTTCAATCTGGATCTGGAGGGTTTCAAGTTCAAGTCCACCAGTTGCCAGGTCAGTGGTAGCTCTGAGCAAGGTATCCACTCTCTGTGGGACTCAACGATACCTACTGTTCGTACTTTGGTGGTGGGTTAAATACAGAGCGCACATTTTTTTGTGTGGTTTCCTTCCTTTCAGGAAACTTGGTGGTAGGGGGATTTGAACCGGGGACCGTTCCTTAAACACTAGGGGCAGTTGGTGGCCAAGTGGTTAAGGAACTCACAACTCCCCACTCGCAACTCCCCGGGTGCTCGAAGCTGCCCACTGTTCACTTTGGTGATGGGTTAAACACAGAGGTCACATTTCGTTTAGGGGAGTTTGCTTTTTTTTTCTTATATAAATAAAGTTTGTAGTCAGGCCGGATTACAAAGCTGACTGGACAACATCTGGTCCCTAGACCAGATGTTGATGGTGTGTTGTCTAACATCAAATATTTGAAGAAATGTAAAAGCAGAATTAACACAAAGTAGTAACATTGACACCAGAAACCCCGATGACAACATTGATGGGGGGGAAAAAATAAAAAATAAACCAAGCTTAAGAAAAAAAAAAAAAACCTTTGCTGAACCCAACATCGCTAACCTCTTGCCCTGTCTTGTTTCTGACAGCGTTCAGGTTGCAGCATTTTGACACCATAGGTTACCCTGGTCACTTTTTCGTATAGTCCTGATGGTTATCAGTGCCTGCCATCAGCCTCAATCCCAAATGCTCACAGGAGGCACACAAAGGTGGCAGAGCGAAAATGACATTTGAAGTTTGGGAGAAAATAGTGTGAGAAAAATGGGCTACTGATAAAAGTGTTGCTGGATTTAAGAGGGATAAAAAATAAGGGGTGCACCGTTTCATTTCAGGCACTTTGGTTTTTCCCTGCCATCAATGCAAACCGAAAAGAAGTGGATGCTGTAAAACAGAACTGAATCATAGTTTCTTTTTCATTATTCTGCCGCTGGTACTGCTACACCACAGCCACAGATATGAAATAAAAGGAACATTTGCCTCCGGGTGTCTCTTTTTCCACCTTCTGTCTTATGGCACCTGATCTTACTTCCCCCAGAAATGGGGAACTTTCATTTTTTACTTGATGACTGTTGGTTGTTTTATAGTCATTCACCTCTGCCTTCCAAGCATGAAAGACTATATTTTCCCCTGTCTGTTCTCTGAAGAATCTGGTCAGAAAAGGACGTGCTGGGTTTTTACTTTATTTCAAAAACAACAAATATGTTTTTCAGAAGCTTGAGTTGCAACATTGAAACAATGCACATACTGCTAATGTCACCAGTAAAATTAAGTTAAACCTCTGCTTGTAGAAATGGATCCTATGTGAAAGTGGATGAATCTAAACACCTCAGTCTCTCTGCTGTGGTCTGGACATCTGATAAGAAGTAGTTAGTAATGTTAGTGCAATGTTATGCTGAACGTCCAACATCAAGATTTACCAGTTTCAATGATCCCTAACAGTTCATACATCACTGTATTTGACATGTTTTTGTGTTGTACATATTGCAGGTGAATTTTATCAGTCGGTAAAAAAGATAGAGATGGATTCAAGTTTAACATAGCAGCGATGAATGAAGCTTGAAGTGAGATGTGATTTCTATCAGTAAATTGGGGACAAAAGCTTTCAGTGGGCTCAGCACCCTCAGCAAGGCTCACGTTATGGTGTAGTGTGATATGGGTGGCAGTGGTGGAGCCTGCTGCCCCTTGGACCTGGCGATAGATAAATGGATGAAGATGAATAAATGAATGACTGACTTTGATTTACTGTAATCTCTGGATGACGGACTGTGATTATGTGTGACTGTGTTCATTGACCTCGCTGGACTGACTATGATGATGCAACATGAGGTGATGAGTGGGACAGTTGGGATTGGACTGGATGCATTGACCCTGTATTTTGATTACTAGGAGTTGATCTTTTTTTAGGATAGTGTACAAGAAGGCATGATGAATGGATGGATGGATGGTAGATAGATGGGCAGAACGATGATATGATAGAGGCATGGATGGAGGAATGTATGGATGGATGCCTAGAACAATGAAAGGGTAGATGAATTGATGGTTAAAAGGATAGATTATATAAGGATAAAGGAATAGATGGATGAATGGATTGATGGGTGGATAAATCGATGGCTGGAGCAATGGTAGAATAGAGGGATGGATTGAGGTATGATGGATGGATAAAATGATGAATGGATAGATAGAAGGATGGATGGATGGTTGAATGGATGGCTAGAACGATGAAAGAATAGAGGGATGGACTGGGGTATGGATGGATGGATGGATAAAATGATGGATGGATGGAGGATGGATGATAGAAAGATGATGGATTGAGTTATGTATGAATGGATGGCTAGAAGAATTTTAGGAAAGAAGCATGAATAGGATAAAAGGATGGATGGATAGAATGATGAATGGATAGAAGGAAGGATGGATGATGGATGGATGGATGGATGGAGGAACCTATGGACAGATGGCTAGATTGATGATATAACAATAAATAGGACAATCACTAACCACTAAATAGGATTAATAGGAGGATGGATGGATGAAGGGATGCAGGAATGAATGGATAGAAGTACTGATGGATTGATGGATGGGTGGATGGATGGAAGAGTGGTTGGTAGATGTATGAAGGGATAGATCGAAGAGTAGACCAATGGATGAACGGCTACAAGATCCGTTAAACCCGTTGCGCAATCTTTTGAGTGCTTACCTGCACTGCCTTAAAGGTGCTGTGGTTTATTGAAAATTAAAATGAGATTAAATTAGCACGATGACGTGAAATCGTAAGTTGTCAAATTGTCGCCACAGAGACAAACCAGTTAAAAAGTTAAAGACAGTGTTTCATACCCATTGTCAATGTTCCTGGGATAGTAAAAACACATAATACCATACAATCTGTCCATAAACGAATCAAATTATATGTGATAATAATTGCTTCACAAAAGTTAAAATTATATCCCCGGTTGTTGATGTCCACCAGTGACCCTGTCCTCCCTATGAACCATTCTTCATGCCCACTAAAGATAAAAATCTCTCACACTATGATTACGTGACGCATTAGTCACGTAATTATTGCCGTCCGTCAGCTTTAATGGCCGCTAACATATTATCTTAACATGTACTTTTTTCTTCAGAGTGCAAAGATGTATGGAGTGAAAAGGTGTTTCATAAGAGAGAAAAGAAAAAAAAAAAAAAGAAAAGAAAAGAAAAACTGTAGAGGAAAGTTTGAGATGATTGTCCTCTGAGACGAACTCGGAGTTCACAAATGAAAAATCGTAACCTGCAGCAACGGCTGCTCATCACGCAGGTTTGAAAGAAGCCAGCTTTAGACCTCATCCAAGTCTGGATTTAACCATATATAGATGCTCAAAATGAATTATTGGATATAAAAACTTAGGTGCTACATTTATAGAAAACTAAAAAAACATTTATGGCATCTTAAATATAAAATTAACTATATTTTTTCAATAGAATAAGGAGCAGTCAAAGACGTCTGACCTGTCATCACATTTGCTGTCACTACAGTTCATGTTAAACAGAATAAGATACCGCACTGTGGTTCAAAGGCGTCTTGGTCAGTGATCACAGCAGTCAGTTGGCTGGTCTGTTGCCATTATGATGTCAGTGTCGATGGATACATTACATCACGAAATGTATTCTTCTGTTTTTGCTTTCTCATTGATTTCTTTTCCCACACAGATAAAGCACTGATGCCTTTCATGTTTTGTTTTTTTTTTCTTTTCTTTTTTATTGTAGGCGTACTGATGAAAATTATATAAACGCTAGCCAAATTTTTCACAAACCTCAGTGCCATGAAGTCTGCTTCAGTAAAAACCTTCCAGATAAAGATTCTTGAAATACTTCACACGAATACGCTGGGGACTTCAGTTGCTAGTGAATTTTAAATATTTGACAAAACTTCTTTTCACTTGTGCTGATAGTTTTTAATCTTTGCTCAATGTTTGTACTTCCTTTCCTGTTATTGTGTTTTATTCTACTTAATCTTTTATCTTCTCTTAGAATTTAAAGTTTTTTTAATTCTAATTCTACTTTTATTTTCTTTTCTTTCTAATTATACTATATTTCCTTTTTTATCTGTGGTAATTCAATATGCTGCTGTGCCAAAACAATTTCTCATGTGGATCAATAAATTCTGTCTAAGTCTAACCAAAAGACATTTTGTACGTCCTAATTTCCAAGAAGGGGATTGGATAACAGCTTAATCTATAATGATGAAGCCAAATTGATTTCACAAACAGAGATTTATTAAAAAATAAGTTTACGAATCAGATAAATGTCTTATTAGAGGAGCCAAAAATATAATTATTTGTAACATTTAACAATTTAATTCAGCCTGAGTCCATAATTTATTCCATCTTTTATAAAATAAATTAAGGAGCTTCATTTTTGAAAATATTTTTGTCCAAAAAAAAAAAAAAATCCCATTAACTTACACTTAAAAAAAATATTGCTTGACTTGATCTATAATAGTAGAGTGACAAAAGTATAATTTGTTCTGTAGTAGCCAGCCTTCTCTATGTCTTATTAGAGGAGCCAAAAATATAATTATTTGTAACATTTAACAATTTAATTCAGCCTGAGTCCATAATTTATTCCATCTTTTATAAAATAAATTAAGGAGTTTCATTTTTGAAAATATTTTTGTCCAAAAAAAAAAAAATCCCATTAACTTACACTTAAAAAAAATATTGCTTGACTTGATCTATAATAGTAGAGTGACAAAAGTATAATTTGTTCTGTAGTAGCCAGCCTTCTCTTTGTCTCCTACCTGGTACCTACCATCTCTAGGATCATTCTTCTACCAATGTATCCACCAAACTTCGATTGGAGTTCAGGTAGTGGGTTTTACTCTGAGCAACATGACAGACAACACAGACGAAACTTACAGTGCTCCCATTTAAAAACGAAGGTTTGGACATCATTTGTTTTTTTTTTTTTTAAGAAGGACGGAAAGATGGATAAAAGCATCGCAATTTGCCGATGGGAAATGTAGTATAGGTGCATGCAAAAAACAGCGAGCGGGCCGGTTCTAATACTAATCAAATATCATTCCGCGGGCCATAGGTTATCTTTCGCGGGCCGGATGTGGCCCGCGGGCTGTGACTTTGACACATGTGCTGTAGAGTGACAATCAGGAAAAGCCGCTTCATATTATCAACACATTGAAATTAAATCTAACACACACATCAGTGGTATTTGGCCTGTAAAAGTGTCAATACCCCTTCAATCAACACAAGGTGGCTTACAACTGTGGAGTAGAAAGTAAATGTGGAAAATTACCAAGTTTAAATTAATGTAGAATTTGTTTGTTCTCATCTTTTACACAAAATACCATTTCTGCTTGTGGTCGTAGCATGGCATAAATTTTGCAAGCCTCTGTATCTTGTGTCTCGGAAATTCTCATTTGTCAGGTTACTTGTACGTTATTCAGAACAGTCTACACCAGGTGTTGCATATTCAGAACAGGTGACGTAGAGTCTACATCTCTGAGATATTCTCTTACACATAAAGCAGACCTGGGCAAACTAAGGTCCGGGGACCGGATGCGGCCCGCTTGGCCTTTAAATCCGGCCTGTCAAACTTGTCAAAATTATACTTTTATATTACCTTTCCCTAGCATTTCCTAGATGTTGAAAGCATTTAGCCTTTATTCAATCCTGTAATCATCATTCATCTTGGTTCACGGAAAAACTCAATCTTTCTGGTCCTGACCTGGCCCGTGACCCAGATTTTAGTACCACATGTGACCTGCGAATCAAAATTTGCCCAGGCCTGACATTTAAATATTTATATTTAAAGCATACCAAATGGAACAAACTTTTTAGGATCGTTACACAAGACAATGGTTTATAAAAGATCCAGTGCTTAATTTCTCTACCTTTATATCCAATACTGAGTGACACTTTAACAAAATAAATTAGAATTCAATAAAGGGCTGAGTCCAGGGAACACTCCGCCGGCCCAGAATCGCATCAACGCAATTCAGAAGATGTGTAAAATTTTAAATGGACACATTTGATTGATGATTTGATTGACGATGATAGTAGATCGTTGAAAACAGAGATACATCCAAATCCTCGGGGATTTGCCCCCCCAAAAAACCTGCTGGGAGAGATTATAGGGAATGAAAGGAGGAGAGGAATACAAACTTAGAACGTGCCAGGGGGACGTGAAAAAGTGGGATCAATGTTTAACGAGTGTGAAGGCCAACAAAGTGTCAATGAACAGTGGGGCTGAGGTATTTCTTCATGGATAAACTGTTTCACCAGGAAAGTCAGCCTCCACTTGGCAAATGAACTGAATAAGTGGTGAATTCAGAGAACTGTCCCTGTGTAATATTTCAGTAATACTATAGAAGTATATATAAAAAAAAAAAAAATTGACGAATTGCTTTGGACTGTTTCTATTAGACGAGGGAACACAATGCATCCACTTCAATGTCATCGAATGCCAGTGGGAAAGAATAAGATTCTATAAAGTTGTCAGTGGAGTCTGGGCCTCTGCTTGGAAGCTGATTGGTCAAGTCGCGATCGGGACGACCTGATTAAAAGCTCAAGCCAAATTGTGCTTTTTATTGCTCCATAAATCTTAATTTGACACATTTAGGGATTACGTAATCTGGAATCAACTGTGCTGGCAGGCAAATCACGCAATAGTTTGATGGTTCAGTTTCATCAAATGCCTTTTTTACGATACCATTGAAGGTGATGCATTGGGAAGGACATCCGACGATCACTGAATTCAACAATAGAATTAAAATTGCATATTATTTGTCAGCTTTGCCTCTGTACTTTATCTGCCGATTTTCTATCTTCCTTCATTTTCGAAATGCCAGAACGTGGGTGTGATGTGTACAATGTAATGTAACAAAGCCCAATTCTCACCATCCCTCGGCAACTTATCATTTGAGTCATCAACGATGATCACTGATGGCCAGGCTTTGTCATTTGAGGACAAAATCATCTCCTGGGATTTATCCCAAGCTGCGAAAACACACAGAAGTCTGGTGTAGTGGTAAATGTGATGGTTGATGAAGAGAGACATGAGACAGGGGACACTGTTTTGGGGAAACTTATGGAATTCTCAAAATGCCTGTCATGCAACATGCAAGGATTCAGATAATAACATCCATTCATTCATCTTTATCTGATTGCCTGTTGACAAGGGAGGATGGAACAACTGGAGAGCGAGAGAGTCAACTAAGGTGAAGGGAAAGGTTTACAGGACAGTTGTGAGACGATCCATGGTGTATGGATTAGAGACACTAGAAGTAGGTACAGTAGAAGACAGAAGGCAAAGCTGGAGGTGGAGGAGTTAAAGATGCTGAGATTCTCTTTGGGGGTGACAAGGATGGACAGGATCATGAATGAGGTGATTAGAGTGACAACACAGACAGGAAGGTTTGGAAAAAAAAGCTAGAGAAGCCAGATTGAGATGGTTTGGACATGTTCAGAGGTGAGACAGTGGATACATTGGTAGAAGAATGATCCTAGAGATGGAGCTACCAGGTAGATTTATGGATGCAGTGAGGGAGGGCATGGAGGTAGTTGGAGTTAGAGTTGAGGATACAGAGGACAGGGGGAGATGTTGACTCGCTGTGGCAACCCCCGAAAGAAGGGACAAGTCAGTCCACTTTGACTCCATTGTCTTTCTTTTTCTTCTTCAGAATCTCCTGGCGTAGAGACTTCTGCTTTTGTGAACTAGTAATAGATAATGGGACAAATGTGGATGGATATTACTAGATACTTTCAGGGCAACCCGTTCCCCAAGTTTGATTGTTGAGTTTTTTGGTTTAGCAATATCCTAGTTTCGTGGTTAAGGAAGCGGACTAGGGTCCGTAAGGCCCCCGGTTGAAATCCCCCTATCGCCAAATTACCATTGAGGTCCACTGAGCATGGAACCGTCCTCATTTACTGCTCCCCGGGCGTTCAAAGCTGCTTACTGTTCACTTTGGTGATGAGTTATATTTCATTGGGTCATATTTTGTTGTGTGCAGGGGTGTGAATCACAAAGTCAGAATGACAAGGAGTTTGCTTTCCTTTCTTTCCTTCCTTCCTTTAGTGATTCTGACTGTCGCAGCTACTGTGGAACAACAGTCTCCACTCTGTTTATTTTAATCATTTGCAATGTTCCACCTCTAGCTCAGGCTTCTGTCTTTATAGGAGGCCAGGGCCAAAACATAAAAACACCGTCTCCCAAACATCGCACAGAGCAGGATCAACCCTCTTACAGTTATTCCCTTTCAATCTTGCGCCTGTCTCACCTCTGACTTATGTCCCAATCCAATTCACCCAGCTTGACACCATCTGATTTTCTTTCTAACGTCTTAACTACTCTAAGAAGAATCACTTTCAGCTTGTATCATTTTCAAGGGGTCAACACAGAGGTGGTCCGCGTAGTGATTTGGAATGGTGAAGGGCAGGTGGAGCCCCAGGGCAGGCTGTAATAAGGTGGTTTGAACGAACCGGGGAGAGAAGCCAGGACCGGGTTTGGTGCTTAGTCCTAAACTGTCCTACAAGTTGAGTCCCGATACTGGGTCTATCCACTTTGACAGTTGTGGCCAGACAGGAGTCTCCATGGACGATGATGTTTGCAGATGACATTGTGATCTGCAGTGACAGTAGGCTACAACTAGAAGAAAACCTAGAGAATTGGATGTTTGCACTAGAGAGAAGAGGAATGAAGGTCAGTCATAGCAAGACACAGTATACATGTTTTAAAAAACAGTGGAATGGTGAGATGACAAGGAGAAGAGGTGGAGAAAGTGGAGGAGTTTAGATACCTAGGATCAACTGTTCAGACCAGTGGAGACTGGAAGAGAGGAAGGAATAGAGTATAGGGAGGATGGAACAACTGGAGAAGAAAGTCAGCTAAGGTGAAGGGACAGGTTTAGAGGAAAGTTGTGAGACCAGCTATGGTGTATGGATTAGAGACACTAGAAATAGGTAGAAGACAGGAGGCAGAGCTGGAGGTGGAGGAGTTAAAGATGCTGAGATTTTCTTTAGGGGTGACTAGGATGGACAAGATCGAGAATGAGGTCATTAGAGGGACAACACAGACAGGAAAGTTTGGGAAAAAAGCTAGAGAGCCAGATTGAGATGGTTTGGACATGTTCAGAGGAGGGACCGTGTAGACATTGGTAGAAGAATGATCCTAGAGATGGAGCTACCAGGTAGGAGACAAAGAGGAGATTGATGGATGCAGTGAGGGAGGACATGGAGGTAGTTGGAGTTAGAGTTGAGGAGACAGAGGACAGGGGGAGATGTTGACTTGCTGTGGCAACCCCCGGAAAAAGGGACAAGTCAGTCCACTTTGACTCCATTGTCTTTTTTTTTTCTTCTTCAGAATCACTGTCTTTGTCTCCTGTTACCAGTCAAACTTTAAAAGATATTTCCATGTCTTCGTAATGGCAGCGTGTCAGCACTGAATATGGTTCAGTTAAGAATGTTCTCCGCAGGATTAAAACTAATAGTAGAGGTGAGGAAGACCTTGTTTGTACAGTAGTTCATTCTGTGTGTGTGTGCGTGTGTGATTGTGTGTGTGTGTGTGTGTGTGTGTGCGTGTGTGTGTGTGTTTTCACTGTCTTGCTCGTTCTTGATCTGTTGCATTCCTGCATCTCATTTAGCATTTGACACTAAGTCCCTTCCTACTGTCAATTCCAGCCCCGGCTGAATGTGCCTTGCTCCCGGGGTAATTATACCAGTGGATAAGAAGTGTCAAAAAGGCAAATCAAAAAGGGCAACAGGTCTCACTGTCACTGTCACCAGAAGGGATGGAAGGACAGATGTTATATACATTTCAATATGTTAAACTTTTCTGAAAAGGGGGGAATCATTTGATTTCAGGACTTATTTCCTTATTTGTTTTGATGTTACTGCTCCAAATCCACAAATATTTCGTAATATATATTTAATTCTATAGGCATTGTATACATTGTCCGGGTTACGTTATGAGCAGAAAAACCTCAAGGACATTGGTCCTCGTCCTGAAGGACGAGATCATCTATGAATAATGGAACGTGAACTCGTTTAACTCTCGTAGTGTGCCATACATAGCGATCTGAATTTACTATGTAGTTTGCATAAAGTTTTTGCAGTGGTGGCTTAGCGGTTAAGGAAGAAAACTTTGTTCTGCAAGGCTTCAGGTTCAAGTCCACAACAAGGTTGCCACTGAGGTACTATGAGCATAGCATAGTCGCCAATCCGATTTAGAGTTGGTGGCCTAGGTGGACAGTTGTGGTTAAGCGGACTTGGGTCTGCGAGGCAACTGGTTTGAATCTCCCCACCACCAAGTTACCGCTGCTCCATTCAATAAAAATCCACATAACTTCCAGAGAAAGGCTCACAGTTTAGTGCAGTGTGACTTGAGTGTTGGTCGTGGAGACCTAGTTATGGATGAATGAATGTTTTATTTTTCCAAAAAATCTAGTAAAAGTATAACTTGTAACTCCACAAACCTAGTGAACCAAACGTTTAGGTTCTCCTTTTACATGGTGCAGCTTCATTTCCCTGATATGCAGCACTTCCACAGTGCCAAAGTGCACATTATTGGACGGTCGGCACAAAGTTGTAAATGCAATCTCGGAGAAAATCTGTGCGGTTAGTAGTCTGAAGCAGTCGACCGTCAAATCTGTAAACGCTCGGGAAATTTGCCAAATAAATAATGGTGTTAGACACCTGGGGTGACTCCACTAAAGACTTGTTGAAAGTGCTTTGTCTAACTGCAGTGTTTTCCTCAAGAGTGGGATTTTTAATAAGTTCACTGGTTGGATAATAGAATGTATTATTTTTTAATGTTTCCACAATCAGGGATCTGGAAGCAGGATAGCTTTCCTAATTTAAGTCGGCAGATGATAAATGTCCACATTTGCCTTCAGGACTACCCTAACAGGGTACCAGAACTGTTCTTGAGAGAGTGTGGGTCCATAGTGACATGATAGCATCACGCAGTTGCTACAGATTTGCGTGCCAAGAAAATGCCAAATTCTGACCGTTCCATCCGAGCATCACAACAAAAATCGTGATTATTCAGATCTGGCAACGATTTTTCCAAACTTCTGTTGTACAATTTGGATGAGCCTGCGCAAACTGTGGGGTTAGAGGTGCTTTTCTGCATATCTGGGTTGGGGTTATTTGAGATACAGTTGCCTCAACAGTTGATCAACTCAAACCAGTTTGGACTGTCACTCACTGGCTGTTTTCTCATTTCTGAACCATTCTCTGTAAACTCCCCGAGATGATGGTGCGTAAATATCCCAGGAGATCAGCAATTAGTGAAATACTCAGACCAGCCCTTCTTCACCACCAACTATTTCACGCTTAAAGTCACTTAAATCTACTTTCTTTCCCATTCTGATGCTCCGTTACAACTGTGGCAGGTCTTCTCGACCATCTCTACATGCCAGAATGCATATTAGAATGCTGATAAGAAATTTTTCATCAATGAGCAGACATTTTTCTTCCGCAATCCTTATGATTTTACTTCACATACAATGTTATTTTCTTTAAAACTAATTAAACACAGAGACAGAAAAGGAGAGAAATGGTGAAGTTTCAGGAGTGATCTGTGATAGAAGAGTGTTGGCTAAGGTGAAGGGAAAGGTTCACAGGACAGTTGTGAGACCAGCCATGATGGATGGATTAAAGACGCTAGCAATGATGCTGAGATTCTCTTTAGGAGAGACAAGGATGGCTAGGTTCAGAAATAAGGTGATTAGAGGGACAACACAGACAGTGAAGTTTGGAGGAAAAGCTAGAGAAGCCAGATTAAGATGGTTTGGACATGTTCAGAGGAGGGACAGGGGATACATTGGTAAAAGAATGATCCTAGAGATGGAGCTACCAATTAGGAGACAGAGATGAGATTGAGGGATGCAGTGAGGGAGGACATGGAGGTAGTTGGAGTCAGAGTAAGAGATCCCAAGGACAGGGGGATATAAAAACTATTGACTTGCTGTGGCGTCTCCTGAAAAAGTGACAAGCTGATAGGAATGAAACACTGGTCACATGCATACTTTATTGTCACTGTGCACAACATAATAGTGTCTATCAGGAGTTCTGAGCTGACCGTCAGCTTCACACATTTCTGCCCCACTGCTTGGTTTTGTCCTCTATTTCATTTTTGTTTGCTGAGGGAACCACGGCAGCTGTTTGCTCGCTTTAATGACACTAGCCCACATCCTGAAAGTCACATCTGCATCATCTAGATCTCCCTCGTCACCTGTAACATAAACAACGAAGAGAGCAGACATCAGATTCAGGAGAGGTGTTGATATTTTTTTATAAATTCTGGGTTTCTGTACCTGTGTGATGAAATGTCCAAAGACCTGTTTGCTTTGAGTCCACTTTGACAACTCTACCCCACCTGGTTGCATTTACATCAAGGCTGTTTTTACGCAAATCTGATATGCAGAGCAAAGGAAGATAAGTTTAGTGTAGGTCAAAAAGTTCTAAGCCATTCTTCAGACGTCTTCAGCAGGTTTACCAAATCATGTCACTGTGGTATTTTGCTGCATTAATTTTTTTTTTTTTGTTCAGGTTTTTTGTCCCTGAAAATTTCACTGCAAACCTCACCTGACAAGGAAAGAAACCTGTTGACTATGACGGGAGCTTTGCAACATGAATGATCCAGGTTCGTTTGATTTCTTTGATTTCCAAAACAGAAAGAACATTTTTGAACTTAAGGAAGGCACTCAATTAAAAGCTCCAGACAGTTAGAAGAAGAATGTTGTGTTTGACCCGCAATAAGGGCTATTGACCTAGTGACCGCACCGTGCCAGCAGTATCTAAAGCAAAGATTCAGTGTGAAGATAAGCATGTATGTAGGGGAACTAGACAAATGTGACTGCATCTCAAAAACTTCACTTATTCATTCATCTTCTTCTGCTTGTTGGTTGCGGGATCGCAGGGGTGGCGCCAGGGGCAGTTGGCGCCACCCAAATCACATTGCACCATATTGTGAGCATTCCTGTGGGTGGTGAGCCCACAAGAAGTGATGTGGGTTGGGACAGTGCTATGCTCAGAGCACCTCAGTGGCAACATGGCAGCTGGTGGATTTGAACCGGGGACCTTGCGGACCCGAGTCCACTTCCTTAACCACAAAGCCACCACTGCCAGAAAGAAAGAAAGAAAGAAAGAAAAAAAAAAACTTCACTTAAGTTTTCATTATTTTATTCTGTGCTGTGTCGAAACCCAATGTACAGAAACCACCCAGTAATCTACTCTGCAACTGCACAATAATTCTGTGATTATGAAAACCTATTCCCACTGAGTCATCCCGACAAGGCAGTGTTTCTCCGCGGCACAGATAGTGTCGCTGTGTTTTGACACCCTCACAAAAAGATGGTGGTGTTTGCATCCGTGCCTCAGCGTGGGCGTGCGGAGTCGTTTGAAGATTTAGAATGACTCACAGCGCTGCCTCCTGATTGGTAGAGATGCCCATATTTAGTTTCAAGTTTTCTTCAGGTAAGCAGCCGAGAGATAGCGTGTGGTGTTGTAGGAAAGAAAGAAGAAGAAAAGAAAGAAAAAACTTTGTAAAGTGACTGAAGAGGCTAAGACAGACATGAGTAAACTAAGGCCCGGGGGGCTGGATGTGGCCCCTTTTACTCAGTAATCCGGCCCGGGGTACTTGTGCAAAATATATGAATGTTTTTTATTGGGATACCTCTACCTTTTCCATGCAATGCTTTACCTATAAATGGTGTGAAACTGGCAGTGGCGGGCCGAGCATTTCAACCGAAGGCCTTCAGTGATGTCATAGTTTTGTGATGTCAAATTAATACGCCTCATAACATCAGTATGACACCAGGACTTAAGGATCCACATTATATCACCCTTAATATAAATAAATAAATAAAAAAGAAATCAGAACTATATTAATCTTTCAGGATTAATATAATATTAATCCTGAAGCAGTATCCTTCAGGAAATTATGCCTATACATTTAACCCATCACCGTAGTGAGCAGGGGGCTACTAGCTAGGCCGGCGCCCCGGGGAGCAGTGTGTGAGGGACCACACTCAGGGCACCTCAACCGTAACTTGGCGGTAGGGGGATTCGAACCAGGGGACTTGCAAACCCATGTACGCTCCCTTAACCATTAGGCCGCCAACTGCCCCCATATAGACCAATCCTTCTACATACAGCCAGCTAGAAGGCTCTGAGGTCGCAATCTTGTGAGACAATTGGTCTGAGCACTGTACAATAAACTGATGGCCAAACTTTTGATTCTGAAGGCTGTGGCAGATTTCACAGAACCTGACCACATAGCAGAAATATTAATAGATAAAAAGTTTTTATCCAACATTTTAAATGTAAAAAAATGTTTATGAATAGTATATATAGAGTATGTTTAGGCCAGGAGAGAAGCGTTGCTGGCCCTGATGGCCCAATACTGTAAAATGCTGTTAATTTCAGCCTGTTTCCATGTCATTTTTCCCAAAGTTCACTCAAAGAGGTCTCACCTGAGGACAACGGCTGACTGTAGGTTTTTAAACCATCGCAATAAGTCGTAGAAAAATGTCTTTGGCTGCTTGAGCTGGATAGTCTATGGTCCGATACAGTTTTTTTCTCCCGTCATGTTGGCAGAGGATTCATGGGAAATGATGTCCCTGCTTCTGTGATGGTTGTCACACGTCACTTGGCAGTGGTTTGCCGGATGAGTTTGCTCGCTCTGTGCGTGTTCGACTTTAGTTTTATGATTTTTATCACATTTCTTTTGAATTTGCTGAGTCTTCGCTGGGTGCTGGAGCACCAGGGCATTACCCAGGGAGTCATACGTCCCTACTACATTTCTCTCCCTGTCCACCTTCCTTTTATTTCGTTTCTTCTTTGCCTCCATCACTGGTCTGAGTGCACGTGCAGGCTTGGGAACATGGTGATGTCTGCAGCCCAGAAGATAAGGACACGTTCCAATAATTTCAGGGTTTATGCCCAAATCATCTTTTTCTTTCTGCTGTTCTCTCATCCTGGAAAGGCAGAAAAATACAATTACCGCTGGTGATGGAAGTTAATAAAATAAATATTGATTTAAAGGTATATTAGAAACTAGCATATTTAGAGAACAACAGCTGGACCTTGACTTGAACTCATTTTAATTAAACCTACAGTACGTAGCATCTATGGATATATGTGTGCTCGCCAAGCTGCATATCAAATACAGCATCCACTTCAAGCCATGTCTTTTTAATGAGGGTATTTATTCATGGCCAGGCTGTCTATGTAAAAGACATTGTCCTGTAAGACCTGGAACATCTACGGTAACGGAGATGACCTGGTAGATCCTGCTGTCAGCGCAGCAGATGGTCTGTGTACCTGGTGAGGACTTGGCTTGGACATGAACCTCTCTGTTACCAACCAGCTAATGACATACAGTATGTAGGCCTTAATATATGAGATGATTAGTAACATTACTCCGTATTACTGGACACTGGGGCTTTTACAATGGGCACATTAATTGGTGAATTTAATCAGTTTCACTTTCAATTCATTTCAATGCACCTGCAGAATGATATCGTGCACAAATGCACTTTATATCAAATAACCTTCATCGCTAATTAATTTACCTATGATAATGACCATTTTATCATTCATACATCATTCATACATTCAAGCAATATAGGAATGTATATTTGTATACATGGCTATATATGTATAATAAATACAGTCGTGCCTCAGCTTTTGGACGCCTCAGCCCTTGACCAACTCGACCCCCGACCAAACTTTTCAAAAAAAATTTGCCTTCACTTTTGACCAAATATCAGCCTGCGTCAAGCCGAGTCAAGTCGAGAGAACATTCGGGCAGCCGTGCTCGGCGAGTCAAACAAAACCGCAACTTGTTCAGAATTCAACACGGACAGACCTACGACCAGCGCAGCTTTTCATTGAATTATTTCTCATGGGAAAAAAATAATTCAGACCTCGACCACCAACTTGAAACGGATTAAGTTCGAAAACTGAGACACCACTGTATATGACTAGTCGCTGTAGCTGTAAGTTTACACACACAAAAAAAATATTATTCATAATCAACAATCATTAAAACAATTATTACATTGCATTACAATATTACAATTCTTTTTACAACTCAGATTTTTTTAAATTATCATTTGATCGCCCATACAGATCAGGAAAATCGCTTGAGGACGAGCCATCCAGGTAGATGCTCGGGGGCTCCGGTCACTAGGGGGCCTTGGCCAATAAAGTTTTTTTTTTTTTTCCCCTGTGTGCACTTATCAAAGCCAAGCACTGACATTGATTTCAAGGGTATATATTTACAGATTCATGTTAAGATAATAATTTTTGATGATAAACACATAGTCCCCATGCCGGTTCGTGCACAATTCTCTACTGACCCTGTCTTTCTCTTCTGTGGTATTCTTCTTTGGCTTGTCCCTTTTTTTTCAGGGGCGTCACAGTGAGTCAACAATTTCCATCTCCGGACCGATCCGATATGGAAATCATTTTGTTGTCTCGCATCTTTGATTTGGCCAGAGTTTTACACAGTTTTATGCCCTTCCCGACGCAGCCCTCGCCATTTATTTGGGCTTGGGACCCGCACTACAAAAAACATTGGCTTGTGCTCCCTAGTGGTTGGTTTATCCTCATATCGTATACAATTTCAGGAAGCGTAGCTTAAATGCTGTCAATATCAAGCAGCATTCTTCAAGACTGCCACCCAAATCATACTGCAACCATACTGTGAGCCTTCCTGTGGGCAGTGAGCTATTGAAATTTTAATGGGCAACCTGGCAAATTTGAACCTGAAACCTGAAGCTCCAAGCCTGCTTCACTTACCGCTAGACTACCATTGATAAAAAACATTTCTTAACTTACTTACTCACAGTATAGTATAGTGTGATTTGGGTGGTTGTCGTGGAGACTGCTGCCCTTGCGATAAGAACAAATTTTTGTGAGACACATTTCACCAGTAAGAAAACATAAAGGATGGAGATAAATGTATCTTAGTGTCAATATGGAATCATATGCCAAAATATATGTTTGGAGACTGATGCTCTATTTGGTGTCTATAGTCTACAAATACAACTTTTAAAAAAAAATATACATATTTTTTGGCTTCAATGTCAAACTTGAAGCGATACTTTAAGGCAAGCCCGGGAAATTATTTTTTCTGGCGGGCCACATGTGGTTTTAAAATTTGAGTCACGAGCCAGGCCAGGATCAGAAACATGTTGGGCGGGCCGGATTAAAACACCAAATGGGTTAGATCTGGCCCCCGGGCCTTAGTTTGCCCAGGTCTGCTTTAAGGAAATTATCTTTCCAGCAGTAGCCTCTCAGCTTATTAGAATTTAAGATCCTTGTAACAGACATTTTATTTCACATTTGTTAATGTGGAACACATAAAAACTAATTAACCCGGGATGTCACTTAAAATAAAATGAATATTGACCAGGCCAGGATCAGAAACATGGAGTATTTGCGTAAACTAAGATAAATGATTAATAAAGTATTGAATAAAGGCAAAATCCTTTAGGCCTCTTTGAGACTATATATTGGGGAAATACTGGCTTCACAGGGAGAAGGCAGAAATATAACGATAATATAAATTAAAAGTATAATTTTGACAAGTTGGGCGGGCCGGATTAAAACGCCAAATGGGTTAGATCTGGCCCCCGGGCCTTAGTTTGCCCAGGTCTGCTTTAAGGAAATTATCTTTCCAGCAGTAGCCTCTCAGCTTATTAGAATTTAAGATCCTTGTAACAGACATTTTATTTCACATTTGTTAATGTGGAACACATAAAAACTAATTAACCCGGGATGTCACTTAAAATAAAATGAATATTGACCTTGTGGCTTAATCGAGCTGTCGAGTTTAGTAATTATTTGCGTAGTACTTTTAACTTGTAACACTAATTACTCTTCCATTCAGACACCATGAGTAGCCGACTAAGAAAGAGAGAGTGATAGCGAGGTGATAATTGTTTGAACAATCTTTAAAGACAGGATCCTGATATAAAGTGGGCTGTATTATCATTTCCATCACATGACAGACATTACCGATGAAGGCGTATCAACAGGGAGCAGCATCAGTGCAGTACCTGCGTGGTCCAACGTCTGCACTCTGCTGCGTCTCCGGGGCACGCCGACCTCGGCCGAACTTCTCCTCCACCTCCTTCGCTCTGCTCCAGATGATTTTACACACGCAATCAAAGTCGTCCCTCGGGAAACTCCAGGCGGAGGAGGCGTCCATGAAGTGCTTGGTTGTTTTCGTGTAGAGATATTTCATTTTTACATATTTTCTCTTGATTTCCCTCCTTGTAATGGTTCCCTTGCATTTCACTGTCGGCGCTGACATCTGCCTGCTGTTTTGTTCTTTGCAAACATTAGATATACATCAAAATCACACCCAGGCCTGAATTATGCAACAGACACGACAGAACTAATGAAAGACATTAAAGGAGATTATTGGCCAACTACTTTTGAAGAGACAGAAAGTTCACAAAAGTCAATGTTACTTAAAAAGACATTAAAGGACAAAGTGAAACGGCGTAAATACCCAACTTTTACTCTTTGGGGATACAGTACCTCCAATTCCTTCCTGTATGGTGAAGGGATAGTAACCTGCGAAATGTCCAAATTCTTTGGACTTTTGAGATGTAAAGACTGGACATTCCGCTGTGGTTGAGCTACAAGGGACCGGAATGGAAGCAAACATTTAAATGTGAGGACCGTGGAAAAACTCATGTTCCAATCCTTTATCTTTGGAAGGCAATTGCTGCCATTGCCTCAATGGACCAAATATTTTCCTTGTTGTTTTGTCTTCTCAATTGTCTTTTTATAACGTCTTTAATGTCCCTTTTCAAGAAAAAATGGCTTCAAGAAGATAAAAGACCTTGCTAGAGATACTGGTCCTAGAGGTGTAGGTGTGTACCTAGGGATATACAGTACATTAAGGCCATTTGTACAGCAATACTAATAATACTATATGAATTCTTGATTTTCCAAGTTTTCCAAAATTGAGTTGCATCCCATGGGCAGGGATTTCAATATTAGTCATATTTTTAGAAGATTTTAAATGTTAAATTATCTCAGTACAAACTGAATATTAAGTGTACAACCAGCACTGAGGCAGTCCTGTTACTACAGCTGATCCTTCCATGGTTTCTCTCATGTTCCTCTCCACTCCGTAAATGATAAAAAAGTTGATGTTCAGTTTTCATCTGCAGCTGGCAGACTTTAAACTAAACCTTCTTCATTGGGTTGGCCTTACTCTGTTGACTAACAAATCTTCTCAATTTCGCCTTTTTTTAGGGGGTTGGTACTCTGTTGATCGACCCTATTGCCTTAATCAATCGACCTCCTCGTAGTCCAACAGCACTGTAGGCGGTCATTGTTAACCCAGGCCCCGACCAATCTGGTATTGAAATCTTTATCTTTGATTTGGCCAAAGTTTCGCGCCAGTTGCCCTTTCTGGCGCAACCCTCACCATTTATCCAGGCTTGGGACCGCCACTAAAAAACACACGCTTGTGCTCCCTAGTGGCTGGTTTACTCTGTTGACTGACCATGCACTTATAAGAAGGATACTGTATATGGAATCTTGCGACATCTGGATTATTCACTGAGATTCTTCAGAACGTTGTTGACACTGTGTGAGGTCTCACCACAACAAGGACTCCATCAGGAACCTTTCTTCCATTTCATAGATTTCCTATGTTTAACCATTGCATCCCACACCAATAAACAAACGTGTCAATAATTGGTAAAGTCTTCCTGAGCCACTGATCCTGAACTGTAGAAGGAGCTCTAAGGACAAATGTGGGACAACGAATTTTCCCCCGAAAGCTCAAACCAGCCTGTTCTGTTGGTCAGCCCTGTAACCCTGGACGATAGTCCTCGTTCACAAAAGCCAGACCAGAGAGTCAAGACCGCTGAGCTGTACAACTTAATCCTCCTGAAACAACATGATTATGAAGTCAAGAGAGTCAAGAGCCTGGATGATAGGGTCAGAACCCCTCCCACTTCTGCCTTATTGTACTCTGATTCGCTGTCTCCGTGAAGTATGCATTACTTAAAACTAATTGTATCCGTCATATGCAAAGGCAGAAATGTCATTGGGTTTTACTGGAAAGGGTTCCGGCCTGTTAAGCGGCAATTTTACGTTTATTGAGCATGAAGTGGACATTTATGTGAAGCCACTGGGCAATCCAATGATTGGTCGTAATGGATTATTATTGTTATTATTAATACTGATATTAATATTATTAATCGTCTTTGCGCCTTTGGGATACTTGTCTGATGGGGATTTGGTAGGTTGGGAATCTGGGCATTTAATAGTCAACAGAGAGAGGCGGTGAGGGAGAGAGAGGGGGAGGGAGGGAAGGAGAGAGAGAGAGAGAGACGCGCAGGGAAGCAGCAGAGCTGCAGTCTGAATCTTGGCATTGCACAGACCTAAGACGACGCGGTGTAGAGGCGCTGCGAAACCGGGGACTACGTGCACAGCCTGCTGCACATTTTCTCTCCCTTTCACGCACAGCTCATCGAACCCGCTGATTTCTCTGCGATCTGGATATCTTTGCGTCGCGTCTGCGCTCCAAAATGCCGATTTAAGCCTGGATTATCAGCACCTCAGCTGCTGTTATCAACTGGATTTCTCTATAGAAATATATATTCCAGAGAAAGACATACTCTATAAGTGCTGCGGAATAAACTGGAGAAAGGCTCTGTGTTTGTTTCCAGGTGTGTGTTTTATTTTCTTCACATGTGTGCCGTGGACGTGGGATTGCAGAGTTTTTACGCGTGAGAGGCAAACCAGTGGCCACTTTATTCTCTCTCGTCTCCCCCTTTGCTTGTTTTTCCCTCCTTCCCCTTTTTGCTTATAGGTGTGAAATCTATCTTCTCAGACAGAGACTCTAAACCCCTCGGTCCCCACATGACATGGTTCAGTCCAGCTCCGAGATCCGAGCCTCCTCAATGCATTGGGATTTTTCTCAGCGCCGACACCGAGTGAATCTCCCTTTTCTGACCATCTGAGAACTATTGTGCCTGGAGACCAGCGGAGAAACAAGTCCCCTGCCATGACCGCCGCTTCAAATCGGGAAAGAGCACCCGGACTTGCCAGGAGACCGGAATGCGCACACAGAAAAGAGGACGGGATACGGTTTTTTGCTCTAATGAAGGCGGGAGTGCAGGTGCACAGTTGGAGCCGGGTGCTGTTCTTATACATGGGACTGCTGGCCGCTTCAGTGAAGGGTAGGTCCGCTTCTGTGTAACTGAAAAAAAGGGGGTTGGGGGGCAGTGGGAAATGCAGCAGGTTCACCCCCGCTCTCCCACCCGCCCATCCTTCTAGATCCCAGACTGAATGCAAATCACCCCCCTCTCTCCAACCCCCCGACATCCACAAATCTCCAAACACTCGTGTATACATATTCATCAGCTGCTTGGTGCTGATTTTTCTTCTCCATCTCTTCATTGTTCCAAGTTAACACCAGAGTCTGCTTGGTGTTTTTCTTTTTTATGTTTATCTTCAGTTGCAACTGGGATTTTCCCTCTATCCTCCACTGTGGCTGCATGCTGGTCTCTAGTTTGTGTGTTTGTGAGAGAGACGGCTGTTAAGGAGCGGTGGTAAATGAAGTGTGCAGATGCTTAAATAAGCTTTACAGGGATGTTTCACCCTAATCCCTCTGAATAGAGGAGGTTGGTGCAGCGGCATGTTCTGATCTCTTGAAGTGGTCAAACAGGCAGCGGTTTATTATGCAGCTCAGAGTCCATAAGTGCGTCGGGGCTCATTTCTCCTTTCCCCGACTCCCGACACGGAACCATTCATCGAACGCAAAGAATGACAACAGTGTTTGTTTCTGACGTGTGTCTGTGTCCGTTTGTGAAGCCGCGTTGCACAAACTCTGCCTTTTTCCCCTTGTTAATTTGCACATGCACATCATGGAGCTTTGACATTCAACAGATTGATCCCAAAGCAGTTGATTGGCCCCCATCTCATCACTGGAACCTTGAAGGAAGATGCTTTAACTTTGACACACACATGGCTGGACGCGTTTTTACTTTATATTTTAGATTTTCTTTCTCTCTTTTGAAAAAAGCTGCAGTCCTTTTTTTTGTTTATTTATTTTTAACTCCCCTTAACAGGTCCTATCTCCGGCAGAGAAAGCCAGCCGTTTTATCACTGTCTGCTGGCTCCACTGCCCCCAAAGTGCGTAATGGTAACTATTTTTAGCAAAAGCCCAGAACACTGCCACAGACCACAATGTGAATTTGACAGCGCATCGCCCACTTGCTCCTTTTGGGTAAGGATATCGCGCCATCCAGCAAATTAGGAGTAGCCTTATTTTATCTGCATCCACCCATAGTGGGGGGCCACATGAGTAAGGCATGAATGTGTTCCCATCGCTCCAGCGGAAGCAGCTCTCGATGTCTCCCACCACCAAACTCCCACATCGTAACCTTCTTTTAGGAAAAAAAAAAAAAAAACTTGTGTCGTCAACCGCCCACATGGTTTCGGTAAGAACCCACACTCGGCGCAGTCCACATGAAACTCTCCCCTTGACATTCCTCGGGAGTAAATCTCACAGCAGCCTTTATTCGTGGGAGGTTGCTTGTTTTATTTGCGTTCAGGGAGCTCTGTTTTTTTTCTTCTTTTTTTTTACTGCGCACTCTGCTGCCATTTGATCTTGATTCCAGAGCCAGTAAACCGACTTTAACTTATTGCACAAATCCACAAACAGCACTGGAGGAGGGCTTGACTGAGTGTCTAGTACGTGCAATAACCTTAAACGGTGCCAATAAATATGTTTCAGCCCTAAACCCCAACGCTGGGGGTGTGTGTGTTGCAACCGTGTCCCGTCGGTGGTGCTGCCACTAGCAGTTGCCCCATCCTCCCATTGAGCGGCACCAGAGTCTCACACTGAGGTTGAGGGGAGAACCGGCGTGGGATACCTGGAGTTTGTGGCATCATACCGTACCTTTAAGGGAATTTGGTCGGTTTTCAATGGCCGCAGCATGTGCGCCGTTCCACAGTTTTTCATTTGCGTAGTTTGATAAGCACCACATGCGACCTGAGCGCTTTCACGAGACGGACTTTGTCAACATTTCTTGCTTTAAACGATTTTCTAACCACCCCTGTAACCTTATTATAGCTCCCAAGGGCCACGCCGGCAAGGATAGAGAGGTATGTGAGAGGCTTGTTGAAAAAGAGGAGATCTGAGGAGAGCAGTGCGCCATCCAGGGGGGATCAAAGTCACCTGTCCCAGCGGGGCCGTAGCTCAATAAGCGGTAATCAACCTCGATTCTATTAAACGCTCCGAGGAGCGAATGAAAAGGCCAAAAAGGGACATTCAAAGGGGGGTGGGATTGGTGCGGCAATAAAGTCGGCATGTCTTTCTCGTGTGCGGCGATCCACCCTCCCCATCTGCCCCGCTGCGCTCCAGCTTCACCGCTATTATATCATTCGTCAGCGGCGCATGAGACAGTCTCTCAGCACGTCCATTTACAAGCGAGACGACGCTTGGTCGTCCTCCCCTCTCAGCCGCGCTCTCCCTCCTGAAAAGACGCGGCATTGTGCTCATGACGAAACTTGCAGCAATGATACGAGGACTGCATATGTCTGAATCCTCTTTCCATAAAAAAAAAAATAATATATTTATTACTTTGTTTTACTCGGGGGAGATATATCTGAGAAATGGGTGGGGGGGGCGGAGTGGGGGGTGGTAGTGTGCTGTAATTCAATGAGGGGGGGGGGGGGGGGGGGGGGGGGGGGGGGGGGGGGGTCTAAGGAAAGGAAAAGTGGTTGTTGTAATCGAAGCAAATTGTAATCGAGGAAACAGCTGTATGTGCGACATTTAAGGATTCCTGGTGCTGAAACAGTCTCCAGCACCATGGACAGCTCCTGTGATGGAGCGGCTGCCTCATCAGATGATGCCAGATCATGGCATTAGTCATTCTGTGTTGTTAGTTTAATGGGTAAGCATGAGCAGAAAATGCCTGCTAGGCCATAGACCAGGTGTGGGCAAACTAAGGCCCGGGGGCTGGATGCGGCCCGTTGAGCCTCATAATGTGGCCCGCCATCCTCGTTCAAATTTAATAATTCATTTATATAATCGTTATATTTCTCACTTTCCCCTGCAGTAGAGCATTTCCCCAGTAGATTATATCATACAT
>JAFBJS010001251.1:78388-117785 GCA_016785265.1 Paraplagusia blochii
ACGTATATATTAGGTTTTCTCTCTCAAATCAAGAAAAGGTATATATATATATATATATATATATATATATATATTACTATGGCACACAATATAAACTATCTCTTTGTTTCCCAAAGAATGGATCACGGCCCCCATGTGGGCCGCAAGATATTTGTTTTTTGGGTCATCTCTCATCATGTTTCCCAGGAGTCCCCATTATTTCTAATAATAAAATAAAACATTTAGGAATAATGTCTGTTGTTTGGTGTCTGTTGTCTGCAATAATTGTTTTCGTGTTTCTTTAATGATTATCCAGAAACGTATTCTTTTTTTTTTTTTTTTACTTTTTGCTGGTGCTGTATTGCCAAATTGCATTGGGTGTAAATACTGTGATAAGAGTATTCCAAGATAGCCCAAAATGTTACATAATTTATTCTAATATATTGAAGGTTTTGTGGTAGATTTTGCAAGATCATACATACATACCTTACATTATATCTATAGTTTGTAGTAACAAAGTGTTACTACAAAGGGTCTGTTTAGTTGAACATTGCTATTACACTCCCAGAAATTTAAGAAAACACTGAAAGATCTTCCTCAACAATCTTTTTTATAGTTTTACGATGGCTCCTAAAGAACTTGTTCTACATTGTTACAGTGTCCACACTGTTCTTTACTGAAGAAGAACGACATTTATGTGCAGCTTTACTTTATGTCCTACATGATATTAATCATTTCTTATCTCACTTTTTCCTGGCTCGCAGATGAAGACATTCAGTCTTTTGTTAAAAATACAAAAATTAAATTGATGATAAGGAGATGAAACAGAGGTCTGATATTACAAACAGTATTCCTGCCGGCAGGTGAAGTGTATCTTTCTGTCCGTCCATCCATCTATCCCGCTGTCCCATTGAAGCAACACATTCCCTGAATCAAACTTCTTCTCAAATAAAGTCACACAGATGAGATCAAACTGATAACCTGCTGGATCATTGAGTTACAGGGTCTTGTATCAAGTTTAAGTGATGGAGACAGTAATGTCCAATAGGTGTCATGGACAGTAATGTCAAATATTAACTCTTGCCGATATCCATTAAGCCCATCATTTCTCAACATTTCATTCCTGATCCATTATTAACTAATGCCTGCTTTTATTTTTCTGTACAAACTACTATATGGTTATCATTAAATGAGTTGCAATGCTGCCATCTGGTGACTTTTACATCAATATACAGTTGTTTAACCCCAAAACACATAATCCATCCATCCATCCATCCATCCATCTTTCTATCCCCCTAATCTCTCTAATGCATTAAACCTATCCCAGCAAAGTCAGCGACTGTGACATTCCGTACCACACATCACAGTGACCTACCTCCTACTCCTCTCCCTCTCCTCTCGTCTTTCCCTGTCTCCTCCCTTCACCGTGAGTGGTTGCTGTCCTGCCGGAGTAGAGCACAGCGGCCATCGATTCATCAAAGTGTCACAGCGCACTGCAGCAGCTCTGTACAACTGATACTAAACAACTGCCCTGGCACACGGAACAATAATACCTGCGCACACGTACACGCACACACACTTAGAGCACTGCCCCTGCAAGGTCACTCCTTCTCCCTGTGCACCCATTTGGCAGGTTGCGCACCGGAGCTAGTTCACTTCAAACAGATGCTGCCAGAGGCAGAACGAGCTGAGGTGGACAAGCCATCTCTTATCCAGTATTAGAGTTAACATTGCAGTTAAGGGCAATGCAAAATGCTCCCGAAGACGTTCCCCGGTGCGGTATGACAATAAGCGTGTGAACGCGTTGGCAGATTTTGCTGAAACAGCTAACCTGTTACGTTCCATTATCATAATGGTTCACTTAGAGTTGCACAAATTATAAAATCATGACCTTTTACATCGCCAATGGCTGAGCTGTGATAAAACAGCCTGGCCAGCAGTCTGTTTATAGAGTCCTTATGGTGTGTTACGGGGTCAACAGCAGGACTGGCACTTTTCCTATAGATTTACACTGGGGTGCTTGAGTGTAGGTCACCGGCTTCCAGCAGCTAATTTAATAAAGCACCCTCAGCGAGGCTGAAGTAATTCAACCAACCTCTAACTGTAGAATCTACTAAATCAAAATGGTGTTTTCCAACGGGAATTAGATCCTGGGCGTAAAGCCTATTCTTTGTCAATAGAGGGCTTTTATCTAACCAAAATCTAAACCTCGTTTTGCTGTAAATCAGTTCTTGATATGTACAAGGCCAGATTAACAGAATGGGCCAAAGGGGCTGCAGCCCCGGGCTTGGCCACCAGGGTCACTGAAATTAGTGGACGTGGTTTACTAATACTAAATGCAACTCTGCCTCAAACGTCTACCTATCCTCTCTTTCAAAGGTCTCACATAGATATTGTGGGTTATTGATGTTGATGATGATAAAAAGATGCTGATATCTTTAGAACACAGGGTAGGAAAATATTATAGGTAGGAATAAACTTCACCAACGACAGCCAACTCGACACGTGTGGGTACAGGCTTTGGAGGGCACAGGTTGCTGATGTCAAGTGACTAAAATTAATGGACGTAGTATACTTATACTAATTTGACTCTTCCTCAAACATCCATAATATCTACCTACCCTCGTTTTCAAAGGTCTTAGATAGATATATGGGTATTTGATATCTATAAAAAGATGCTGCCATCTTCAGAACAGAGGGTAGGAAAATATTATAGGTAGGAAAAAACTTCACTAACGACACCTTATTGGTGTGGAGGGGGCGTTTAGAGGGCACATGTTGCTGATGTCAAGTGACTAAAATTAGTGGAAGTAGTATACTGATACTAATTTGATCCTACCTCAAACATCCATAATATCTCCCTACCCTTTTTACAAAAGTCTAAGATAGATATTATGGGTATTTTATATCTATAAGATAAGATGCTGCCATCTTTAGAATAAAGGCTAAGAAATTATCATGGGTAGGAAAAAACTTCAGAACAACGACCCCCGCATTGACGTACAGTCAACATAAAGATTAATTAAAATTTGGTTCCTAAAGGGACTTGTGTCAGTGCACCTGCCATGATCTGGACACAATATGGACCTCATCCTGGTAATTTGTCCCAGACCTCAGATGGTGTTTATCCGTCTGTGGATATGGACATGTATTTTTGAGTGGTGTGATCAGATCTGGGAGACTTTTAATTTTCAGAAGGGATGAAGTGTTTCTGTTTGCAGTCAGGCCAAGCACCTCTGAAGGTGCCATCTTGGGTTTTTATAGCAGATTGTATGAGTCATTATTAATTTAGGAGTTGGTCACTTGGCACAGGTGCTCCAACTTCAAAACGAGTTTTGGCTGAGGTCTGGTACGCTCAGTAGATTCTCTCTCATGATTTTTATTTTTTTTTTTACTTCTCCCTGGCTTGTTTAATTGTACTCATAAAGCAGAGAGTGAGCATGGTTGATCACCTGTCATATATCAACCGGTTCAGCATCTTCCATCCTCTTATTACACAGGCCGCCTTATGATATGGGACACATCTTTATCCGTGAGGTGTTTTTACTTGAGCTGTTCACTCTCTGGGGATCAAATCATAATTTCATCTGTAGCCTTACATTTGATTTAATTTTTTCCCCCAAAACAATCCCATCCATGAAAATCAAACTACTTATCTGTACCTCACTTTTCTCAACTCTACTCCATCCATACCGCCCAACTCATTGCTCATGTACAAGTGGTTGACGGTCCACTCTGACCCCTGTCAAGTTTGGCTATCATGAGTCATTGATTGCCATTTGTCTTTTATAGAAGCTCTGTAATGAAGGGGGTGATGAGACTATTATTGACCAAGCTGGCTATGTTGATGTGGGGGTTTTACTCGGATATTAGTATTGACCTGGGAGTAATGGTGAGGCTGGATGCGTGTCTCATTGCACCTGCTTAAAGGCTTAAATAAAAGGTCGGGTAAAAAGAGGATTTTGTTCAGTTTCTTCCTGTCATTGTTAATGTCTTAACAAAGTATATTTGCTGTGATCTGGTGCAGGTAAACAAATTAATTTTACACCAAGTTACTTACTGGAGCAGTTGGTGGCCAAGTGGGTAAAGAAGCGGACTAGGGTCCGCAAGGCCCCTGGTTCGAATAGACCTACCGCCAAGTTACCACTGAGCATGGCACTGCCCCACTCACAGCTCCCGAAAAAGGATTTTGCGTCCTTACAGTATTTTTTTTTTTTTCGCATAAAGCGACATATATTAAGAAGTCAAACTTTATTCAACTTGCACAATCTCAGCTCCCTCCTCTTCTACAAATCCATCAAATCCTCCATCTTCAGTGTTGCACAATTTAAGTGTCAACCTTGGTTGTCTGGTCATTATCCAAGTTTGTCTGGTTGCTGTTAGTTAAGTATGTAATACTCTGCACTGTCAGGTCACAGTATAATACAGTATTAATCCACCAGGCCCCTGACCAGAGTAGCCATAGTACTTCAACAATCCATCAAGTGGTGGAGCTTTGTGGTTTACCACAGTTGTACATTTAGACATACTGTATTCCTGAATGCCCTTTGAGTTCAGTAAACACAACTAGAAGCCACATATAAGGCTTATATAAGGGCCACTGTTGATTAATGACAAATAGACTCACTCTCTGTAATTTTCATTTATCTTCATCCTCTTGAGAATCAAAAGGTTGCTTGGGCAGCAGTCGCTCCGACTGTCACCCAAATATCACTATACCATACTGTGAGCCTTCCTGTGGGTGGAGTCCACTGGACGTTATATGGGTTTGGACAGTGCTATGCTCAGTCCCTCAGTGGCAACCTGGCAACCTGAGCCCTTGCAGACCCAAGTCTGCTCCCTTAACCACCAGGCCAACACTGCTGACTCTTTTTGATTTTATTTTTATAAATCTTTAGATCCAAAGTGCTGCAGTGGGTAGAGCTGGTTCTGCCTAGGTCCAGTACCATTTAGTGCCTAGTCGCCAGGTTGAGTTGTATATGGAAGGGCACCAAACTAAACATTTTTTCAGTGAGGTCTTAAAAGGTATGGTATGGACAATAAATATTAACTCAGCATGTTTTGATAATGATTAAGGATTGGCTCAATAATTAAGGATTGGCTCGAGACAGTTCTCGAACAGTAAGCTGATTTTGCTTAACGGACACTGATCGTAACAGAGTTACTAGGGATTGTCATCCCTAGTAACTCGTCCAACTTGGCTTCTCTAGGTATTATGGCATGACATGGTTTCATCCCTACCTTCCATATAAAACACTAGGACGAGCTACAAAAGAACACGTTCATAAACATTCATTCATTTTCGTCTCCACGATCGCCACCCAAAATACACTGCTCCACACTGTGAGCCTTCCTTTGGGTGGTGAGCCCAGTGGAAGCTATCTGGGTCTGGGTGGTGCCATGCTCAGAACACCTGAGTGGCAACCCGGCAGCTGGTTAATGCAAACCTGAACCCTTGTGGCCCCAAGTCCACCAAGTCGTCTTGGTGGAGAAGTCGTCTTCCTTATTCACCAGGCCACCCATAACCATTTATAAACACATTTTATTCATTTTACTGCCTAAAACAATGCTCCTACTATGATGGGTTGCATTCAAGGCCCTTGGCAGCAACAAGTAGCTGAAACCTTAGTGCACAACATACCAATCCTGTAAATATATTCAGATAGCCAAGGTTCAAGTGTCTGCCCATTAGAATCCTTTCCAACAGGTCAAGCACATACTGTTTGCAGTGCAGAAAATGATGAAAGAGTGCCCCTGTCTTTTTTTTTTTTTTCTTTGTAAAAGACCCTCCCAGGGGGGGTGGCAGAGACATGATGGATATGCAGTGAGTGGAGACATTCTAATCGTGCTGCTGCAGCTATTATGGAGGTGGTGGTTTAACCTATATGAGACGTAGGCATTTAATTCTGCTCCAACCCCAACTAAAGCGAGGCTATGCTGATTAGCTGTTGTCATAGAGACAGGTAGAGTGCACTTATTTTGGATTGCCGTTCACTGCTGTTGACTCTTTTTCATTCATTCATCTACATCTGCTTATCCCTTTAGCGGTCCCAGGGTAGAAGTCTCCATGAATGCCACCCAAACCACGGTGTACTGGAGGTTATGTGGGCCTCAAGGACCCAAGTCTGTTTTGTTAACCACAAGGCTACAATTGCTGCTCCATTGACACCTATTAGACCAGCCACAGGCAAACGCTTTGACTCATGGGCCACAATTGTTCCTTAGAATTGGACATGTGGCTGAGTCCAGAGAAGATTGACGGGCCGCATCCAGCCCCCAGGCCTTAGTTTGCCCATGCCTGTATTAGACAACGTTCAACAACCTGTTATCAGTCCATTTGGGTTTAAAACCATGATTTCTCTTTTTAATTCTTTATCCTCTGTAGCAGCTACTGCCCATTTTCATTTGGATAACATTGATGTTGTAACACACAATAAATTTGTCAAGTTTCTAACCCTCTTCTCTCTCTTGTCCCATCGCCCCTTCCTCAAGCACAAGGCCGGGGTTGAGAGTCTGTTTACACACTTTTCAATAATTCAGTGGAGCCGAGATTTCACTTCGACAATGTTAACAAAGCATCACTCTGACATGGTGCAAAGCTGCTGTGTATTTATTTAAGATTCAGTTTTTTGAATGCCCTCAAGTAATTCATCTTTGTTTGACGTGTCAGTTTGCCACAGACGTTTGCAAACTGAGGGAGAAACGAACCACACTCCACTGCCCTGATTACACTGCAATTTATCTGCATTATATTTGGGTTCAATGTCAGAAGAGAAGAAAATGGCGGAACATACGTAGACTCAAATGTGTGCATAGATGGATAGATAGATTAATAGGTAGATGGGTAGGTAGGTAAGTAGATAGGTAGGTAGGTAGGTAAGTAGATGGATGGATGGATAGATGGATAAATAAATAGATAGATAGATAGATAGATAGATAGAATTTTGCAGTGGAACTTTATTAAGTTGGTACAAAACAGAGGTGATTCAATGTTAGATAAATAGATAAACTCTAAATAAAGCTTTTTTTTTTCTACAAGTACACCTGGATGTGAAATATTTCTGCTGTATGCGGGAGAATAAAATGCAGTGAGTTGGAAAAGTTTTACCTCCACATTAATTTCTCCCGACCTGAGGATGTGCCCATGAGTGCATTATCCGTTTCCCTAAATGCTATTTATGAAGATATTAAAGCTACGGCAACAACAACAAAATCCACATCTTAACCCATAGTCCATCAGTGCAGTCTACAACCTGAAAGTCCAACATTGATTAGATTTCTGGAACGTGATCAGATCACACCTCCGAATTGGTACATCTATGACGCTTAATCTGATGAACGGCTACACATGAAATTAAAACTCACATTAAGTGGCTCCAGAAGAAGTACAACTGATATGGCGTTCACACAGGAACGCGGTGAAGCATCAGCTGTGGCGCCTCCTCATTGTGTCACCTGCGGCAGTTTCATTTATTAATGTGAGAACCTATCACTAATATGGTGAGGGGGCTGCTGAGTGAACAAGTGTGTAATGATGAAGGTGGGGAAGGATGAGAGCGAGTGGGCCGTTTAGCTCCCCTGGGTTAATGGCTTGTTCTGAACACTGCAGGTGATAAGCATGTTGCAACAATTGCACTTGTGCAATTTTTTTGTGTGACATTTTTTAATCGTATCTATTAAATTGCATTTAGATTTTTTTTTTTAATCTTCCTTTTTTATTCTCTGGTTCACAATGTCTTTTTTCATTTTAGCTGGCACCTTATTTAGGCGTCACCAGAGCAAATCAACATTTTCCATCTCACTCACTTTTCTCTGTATCTTCTACTTTAACTCCAACCACCTCCATGTCCTCCCTATTTGTGTCCCACAACCTCCTCTTTGTTTCCTACCTGGTAGCTCCATCTCTAGGATCATTCTTCTTCTAATGTATCCACTGTCCCTCCTTGGAACATGTCCAAACTTCAATAGAGACCCTCAGCATCTTTAACTCCACCACCTCCAGCTGTGCCTCCTGTCTTCTGCCTATAGCTTGTCTCTTAAATCCATCCATCATGACTGGTCTCACAACTATCCTGTAAACCTTTCCCTTCACCTAAGCCAGTGCGATTATTTTCGCCACCACTTGCAAGAAGAAAACAATTTGCACCCCGCCCCACCACCCACTCTCTGCCGCAACAATAAATAATAGCATTTGTCTATAAAATAGTTATAGGCACACCTCTCCATAACATCCTATTCTTGTTAACATAAAAAAAAAAGATATAGTTCAACTCGTTGCGCACAATGGGCAATGAGAGCGCCACTGCCACTTACTGGAGTGGATGTGCAATTACACTTTAAAGTAGTACGGCAGAAAAAAAGCATGTTCCCCAGGGTCACACGCGCCCCCATCAGCATCGCACTAGCCCCCCCAGGGGGCTTCTTTCACAGATCAGGTCACTGACTAATGTGTATCTCTGTTTCTTTTCTGTTTCCAGCTCAGAACTGCAGTTATACACTACACAGTCCCAACGGGACGATAGAAAGCCCCGGATACCCTTATGGTTACCCCAACTACGCCAACTGTACATGGGTGATTGTGGCAGCAGAGCACAACAGGATACAGCTTGTGTTTCAAGGCTTTGCCCTGGAAGAGGATTTTGACCTCCTGTCTGTATATGATGGACCATTCAGTCCAGGGAACCTACAGACAAGGTAAGTTCAGCCCAAATTTCCACTGTCTTGCATTTTTGCAAAATTCTACATTAATTTGTTGATTTTTCTCCTTGAGTTTGTTGAGTTGTTTCGTTCTTCTACAAAGAGATTGATATTTGACTTGAGAAGAGAAGAATTTTGCCAAAAATCATGTAAATAAATTCGTAAATAAATTGAAATTGTTGGCATTTGAGATCACAAAGGATGTAATTTAAATTCTTGTGAAGAAAGTTATGTTTTTTTTTTCCCTAAATTTAGCAATAAATGGAAAAAAAATACCTAAATATATTTCTATATTTTTAAATTATTTTCCTTTAAAATTTAAGTTTTGTTTGATAAGACCATCTGCTAATTCTGGTGGAAAAGCAAATCTCTAAAGCTTAATAGAGTTTGGATTTTAGTGATCACTATGTGTCTTGATGGTTATTCTTAGAACATGCTGAGATTTGTCTCAAGAGTGAGTTTTAGACACATGTCCTCGACCTTTTCTGGAGTTTCCTTGTATTTCTGATGTAGAATAAATGATTAATGACAGCCTGGATGTGGGGGCTCAGGGACTATTCATCCTGGTAATTCTGGATTTTGAAAGAAAGAAAAGTTAAAGTTAGTATTTTTTACAAAAGTGTTTTGAGTCCTTTGATTGTTGCTTGATTGTTGTCGATGCAGTATCAGTAGTTTCAGTTAGGTTTAATACAATATAAAGTGATCTATGTCCTATGTAGGTTAGTGCGTTCCAGACACATATCTTCTTACAAATCTACCTTTATGAACCTCCTTCACATGGTTTCCCACTCGCCCCAAGACTAATTACACATTCCCACAGAACTATTTAACAACAAGTTGAAAATACTTGAGTGGCAGCATAGCTGCAACCATGGTTGCACATGGGGTTCCAGTCAAGGGGACTTGTGTCCCGAGATGTTCAAAAATACCCACCAACCAATATTTTCAGCCCAATATTAGCATAATTACATAATAACTGTAAGAATCATTATCATTTTTTTTCCCTCCATCATATATTGTGTGCACTAAAAATAGTGGGATAAATAGCAGTATATGCAACAGTATGTCACTAGATGGCAGCATGGCAGCTCGCTTTATTAATCTATTTTAAAAACCAGGGTTGTTGGCAGACAAAGTAGATAAGGAAGCAGACTTGGGTCTGTGAGACTTCAGTTTGGAGTCCACCAACTGCCAGGTTGCTATAGAGGTGCTCTTATCATAGCAGGGTTCCACCCCATTAAAATAAAAAAAAAAGGTTTTACCCTGAAGTCTCACGATGTAGCCAAAGTCTGGCAAGCTTATTTTTTAAATATCCTTAATTCACCGCAATAAGGGTTAGGGGTGAAATCTGTACTCTGGAAAACAAAACAAACAAAAGAAAACCTTCAAGGTCTTGCGAAAAGACCTTTCTACACAGACCAGTAAAAAGCTTCAATTGTCAGTGTTTCTTTGTGATTTTTTTTTTTTTTTTTTTCAATTGTGGCAATCAATTACTCGCCATAATGCATGAGCTTAACATCGATCAGACCCTCTGGCAGTTCCATGCACCACTCTTAACCAAACTGTATCCATTTTTGTATCTGATCATTCTAAGCTGCGCCAAAGCCGCTTTTGAATCCTGTCACCTTCTGCTCCGAGCTCACATCCTCACAAACGCTTTAAAGCGTATGCAGCCGAAGCCCTGTGGAGACAGATGACAGTAACATGCTTAAGGGCTTTTGTTACCAACGCTCTTTTTCTAAAGTCTGTCAGCCTCTGTGTTTCCTCCCTGTCAGTAACCCACTGCCTCACCTCTTTTCTTTTTGCGCCCACATCTCAAACTCTTTGCCGGTGGTGCTTTCATTGCTTCTTCGTGTGTAAAAAAAAAAAAAAAAAAAAAAAAAAAAGGCGAATGAAAAAGAGAAAGAAATCCATTATGGATCACTGCTGTGCCGTTTTCAGTCTGTCTCCTGTTTGGACCTCTGAGTCCTGTTGTATATTGATGCTCCGATGGGACACAGGAAAATGAGGAAAAAAAGCATTTCATTCAGTGCTTTGAAAATAAGAGAGAGAAAAAAAAAAAAGGCGGGAAAAGCGATGTTGAAAGACGAGACTATAAAAAAGTAAGAGTGACGCAGGAGCTGGGGAGTCTCGAGGATTTCTTGAGAACACGGATCTCACTTAGATTCCACTTGTGATAGCTTTGACTGCACTTTCTCTCACTTCACATGGTGGATTTTCTTAAAGTTTTATCACTGTGTGAACCCGGAAACGCTGGAAAGAGTCAGACAGTAGAGGACGCGCTCTGTCTGTCTGTCCATCCACTTTGAACTTACACTCGTCCTATTTGTTTAAGGAAATGTTCAAACCCTTTGCTCTCATCTATCCTTGTGTCCAATGTGATTCCCCTTCCATCCTTTTTGCTGCGATTGCTCTCCAGGTCTTCTCATTTCCTCCTTGCCTTTATTGAATATCTTATCTTGTCTCCTTCTTTTCCAATTTTGTGTCTGTGGCCCTACATTTACATGACACCTCACTATTTCAGGCACACCCTGTCTTATAAAATTGGAAAATAAAAATCTAGTGGAGGGATATGATATAATTATATAACTGGGATGGAAACTGGTATTTTCTGAATATATTCATAAATGTAAAATTTTTTTAAAAAATCGGTTAAGATAGCGGGCGTAGGTCTTTAAGAGTTCAGGTTTGAGTCCTGCCAGGTTTCAACTGAAGTGCTTTTCCACCCCAATTCCACCATCCTGTGAGCCGGTGGTGAGCCAACTGGAAGTTATGTGGGTCTGGACCATGCGATGCTCTGAGCACGCCAATCAAATATGTTTGATAACTTGTTGAGTGCATACCCTTAAAGACTGGTAATGTGAACATTATTGTGTTGACTTAGCAGAAACAGTCTTTAATTCTTTATCATTAAATCTTTCCATCAATAGTTTCATATGGGAATGTATTATTAATGAGTATAGAGTTTGGAGTCTAGTGGTCAGATTGACCCCTCACGGCTGTTCTAAGAAGGAGGCAGGTGTAGATAGGTTGTACATGTGACATTTACATACATTCTTTAACTGCAGTCAGTTAACAACTGAACCGTAGACAGTTGGAGGCACGCAGCACTTGAGTTGGAGCCCACTCCTGCACAGAACTGTGGGGATGGCCAAGTTACGGACCCTTTAAATCAGATATATTTTTTTTTTTTTTGAATGTCCGAGAAAGGAATATGGAATGGGTCCTAGAGTGAAACCGCCTACTTCCAATTCCATTGCGTTTTGTGCTTGTGTTGGCAAGTATACAGCAAACACACCGTGGGCTGCAGGTGTGCGTGTGCGTTTGCTCCTGCAGCAGTTTTAGAACTGGACTTTATGAGTCATATTTGCTCATAAGAAATGTATGTATGACTCAGTATGTGGCTGCAGCACTTCTACAAACTTTTCATAGAAAGGCTGAGACAAAACTGAAGGAAAACAGTTGTTTGGAATATATTAAGTTTTAGTTTATACATATGGATTGCACAGTTGTCTGTATTTTTTGCTTTATAAAGTTGATACAACGTTTTCGTGTTTAGACATTGATTGTTTACACATAGAGTTGGTTGGATATGAAAGCACTAGAACTTATTAACCAATGGTGGGAAAATATGGAGCCAGAACAGTCTCAAAAAGGAACACATGCTTAAGCACGGATCCGCGAGCGTAACTACAAATTTGCAAGCGTATTCTGAAAAGGACACACAAAAAATGCTTCACACTTCAAAATACGTTGTTGTATGCGCATGCAAATCGTGCTTTTATTTTGTGAAACTATGCGCATACAAATTTTTTATTTTTGAGACTCCTTTACGTGGACCGGATTCGTATGCGTAACTTTGCAACGTCAGTTAGTCACCAGCCAATCAGAAGTCTCACTTGTTTGCAGCCAATCACACGACAAAAAATGCCTAGAAATGCCTAGGTTGGTCCAACATTTTGGCAGATATTTTGCAAACTGGACCCAAAAGCATCTGATATTTGGCAATAACTACCCAGTGATATGCAGCATATTATCATTTCAATGATTCAATCGAGAAACACGTAGTATTGAGAACCAGCACAGGAAGGAGAGAGGAACAGGCGTTAGTGTTCCTTAATTTACTTAAGGAATTAATAAAGCATTTAGAAATACATTTAAGTGAATATCATGATTCACCATAACAGATAAAAACGTCATCCTGAATATGTTTGACCTCTTTCTTATATTTGTGCAGCTGTCATTGCAGAACAGCAGTCAGATGTTTTCAGCAGCTGCTCCACACATCTTGACTTCTTGGCTGAACAAGATCACAGGTGCCAGATGGGATATTAAAGTTCTGTTGTAGTGCAGATTGAAATGATCAGATTTTGCTTAAAGGAAAATGCCTTCAAGCTAGGATATCATTCATGCATTCTTCACGATTGACACCTTAATCAAACTACACCTATGTGCAGTGATAGCCTGGAAGTTACGTATGTCGGTGGGGACGGTGCTATGCTGAGAGCCTAGCAGCCTTGCAGCCGGTGGATTCGAACCTCAAGCCTTCAAAACCTAAATCTGCTTCTTTATCCACTAAGCCACCAAAATGGTTTACTTTCACGAGACTTTTTTTGGAAAACTTATTAATGTTGATGGGACCAATGGGACCTTTAAGGATCAAAGCGTCCCTTACCCCATCTCCTCCTCCTAAACCCTTGACCTCACGAGGACACTGTCAACGCTTTACATCCTGCAGATACTGTCGGCGAGAACATAATCTTGGCCTTTTTTTTTATTTCCCCAGTCGTGTTGACAGGAAATGATTTTACAACAATATAGTTTATGGAGGTGAGGCTTTACAACATCTGGGCCGCCACTCTGTGATGAAGAGGTACTTATTATACATCGGCTGGATAGACAGTTTACAGAGCTCTCCAGCTGCATTTCCACATGGCTCACAATATTTCCTCTTTTTTTTTTTTTTTTTCTTTTAGAGCCCAGACTTTAGAGCCAAAACATTAATTAAATCAAGGTACTTGATTGAATAAAATAACAATAATGGCAATTCGATAAAACAATAACAATAATAAAAGGAAAATTTGATTGATTGATGAAAATTAATAATTGTCAAACGTCTAGCAGAGAATTAATAAAAGACGGAATAAAACAGTACGGAGCAAATCATCCATACTGTGAGCCTTCTGTGGGTGATGGGTCAGGACCGTGCTATGATCAGAGCGCCTTTGGCAACCTGGCAGCTGGTGGATTGGAACCTAAAGCCTTGCAGCGATTCCTATTTGCATCATTCTAATTTGTGTTACGGCCACTTTGACTCAGTCAGGAGTCTTTCATCAGAAAACCCGAAATAGAACTTTTGTGCAACAATGTTTGGTGGCCAATGTAAGGATTGTGTCTTGCATCACCAGTCTAAACACTATGTCAAATCACTAAATCTCCAGGGTTCTATTAAATGTCAGGTTCTGTCAAATCCCAGCCCAGTAAACATCACCGTAACGTATGTTCTAATCCAGTGTTCAACATTTTTTTTTTTACGTCACGGACCGCTTAAATGTGTCCTGCTATTATCACAGACCAGTTGTTATGCAAAATACAAATTCTGGTCTTTGAAATATTTTCCTACCTATAAAATCTTCCTACCTGAATTAACTGTGCATGCGCACAAAAAGGATTTCTCAAGTGCACACAGCCTATAACGAATGAACCATTAATGAACCATTCTATTGTTATTTTGCTGATGTGGGTATGGATCAAGTGTAAGTAATAGCCAGATGGGGCCGAAAGGAAACATTATTCTCTGCGGTCCGGCACCAATTCACCCATGGACCGGTACCGGTCCCAGGCCTCGTGGTTGGGGATCACAGCCCAAACTTTTTGACTCCCAGGCCACATTTTGTTCTTTGTAAACGGGGGCCGAGTCCAGAATAGAAAGATGTATCGTTCATTTTAACTATGTCATGTGAAAACCATGTTTAAAACCTAAAATCCTACATTTGTAATACCCTTTGTGATGTTATTTTCTGAGGAAACACATTATTGCAGGGAAAAGGCAGAGGCATGATGATAATTTGGTTGGCGGGCTACATTAAAAAAAAAAAATAAAAAAATTGGGCAGCCCCCGATGCCTTTGTTTGCCCATATCTGCCCCCCAACCCCTGTGACTGGGATCAAACCAGAGTGTACAATGTATGTAAGACCCGAATGGTGGAACTGCTAGTGCAGGGGTGCCCACACTTTTTTGTCTTGTGTGCTACTGTTGAAATGGCTTGTTTGCTCAGGATCTACCAGCACTCCTTTGGAGATCTACCGGTAGATCCAGATCTACCCTTTGGGCACCCCTTGTTCTAGCGGGAAAAAAAGTCTGTGACCTCAAGCAAGAACACCAAACCTTCCTTCTCCGACTCACTGTCACTGCCAGTGAGCATTTCTTGCTTGTAGAAAGGAATCCTTTTCACTATTCTGTCACATTTCACCTTGTAACTGTCAACCGGGGAACAGTGAGTACATTTCAGTACGGGGGTAAAGCCCTTGGTGTGTTGAAGGCATCGCTCTCTTCACGTGTCTGCTAGTCCGGTGATAGAGAGATGGGGAGGGGCTTTCGGCCTGGCACTGTGGCGCGGGCAGAAAAGTGTGAAAGAGGAGGAGTCGTTGAGGAGACAGATTTTTAGCCTGCAGGCTTGGTAGGACCTAAATAAGGAGCACCAGTGCATGATGCTGGGAGTGACACGACAGCCATAGTCAGCCATCAGGATTGTGAGGTGTGTGTGTGGCTGAGTGTGTGTGGCTGAGTGTGTGTGGGTCTGGGGACAAACTAAAGGCAGAGTCTCATCAGTGCTTACATAGAAAGATTATTCATTTGTTTGTGTGTTCATCCCTGTTTTCTGATTTACAATCAGCTTTTATTGAACAATACTTAACAGGTCCATTCAGACAGACACTTCTGAGCCGGGGAGGACGACGATGTACTGTAGTGCAGCGTGTATTCACTGGAATACTTGGAATACTGGAATACATCAGCATTAGAGAGGCCATTAAGTTCCTAGTTTTTGAAAGTGCACACATTTTTTTTGCAGCGCATGCACAATATTTCATAACTTAATGTAAATGCATATAAAAATAATCCATTCCTGCCTTCGCATTACAACATTTAAGCGAATGTCATCATAAATATTCACAGGTCTACACCTAAGGAACAACTTAGCATGGATATTCATCCGAACTGTCCGATTCATCGCTTCTTTTCCTTTCCAGTTGTCCCTTTTCTTGCCCCAGCAGATCGTCCTTTACCTTCTCCCCCATGTCCTCTCCATCTTCTACTCTAACTCCAACTACCTCCATGTCCTCCCTCACTGCATCCATCAATCCCCTGTCCCCCCTGTGAACATGTCCAGATCATCTCAATCTGGCTTCTCTAGCTTTTTTCTCCAAACCTTCCTGTCTGTGTTGTCCATCCTTGTCACCCCTTAAGCCGGAGGTTGTCAAACCAATTTTTAACAGCTGAACACGATGTCACTAACTTATTAATCACTTAATCACATGTTACTGCAGTTAATAATTACCTAATTACAGTTATAAGTGACAATATTGTTTATTTCTGTGTAAAAAAGCAACTTTTAATTCATCATGTTAAGAGACTCTGCTGTATAGATCAGGGGCGTAGCCAGAAAAAATGGGTGGGCCCTGAAAAAATTAGGGTGGGCCAACCCCAAAGTATTATAGCCAAGTTTGATCAGCCCTCTCATTGGATTGGGTGGGCCTGACTGACAAGTGGAAGGGCCCAGGCCCACCCTGGCCCACCCGTGGCTACGCCTATGGTATAGATAATTAAAAAAAAAAAACCTTATCAAGCTCGAGCTGGCCATACCAGATGATTTTGAGGGCCAGACTTGGCCCAAGGGCCTTGAGTTTGACACGTATGCCTTAAGCAAATCTCAGCAATTTTATAACCAAGGACATGGATAAATCAATGTGTCTGATAATGTTTACCTACCCTGTTACCTTGTTTAAAGGAAAGGAAAGAAAACCAAACTCCTTGTCATTGTGACATTGTGATTCACACCATTGCACACAACGAAATGTGATCTCTGTATTTAACCCATCACCAAAGTGAACAGTGGGCAGCTTTGAGCGCCCGGGGAGCAGTGAGTGGGGACGGTGCCATGCTCAGTGGACCTCAATGGTAACTTGGCGGTAGGGGGATTCGAACCAGGGGCCTTGTGGACCCAGGTCCGCTTCCATAGTGCTTTATCAAAATAATAATTGGAAAGTATAATTCTAAATGTACTTTCATAGAGTAAACTTAAGTCCACATGTCTAGAGTTACCTTGAAAACTTTGTTGAAATCAATATAACAAACCAGTCTCTCCTCTGGTAGTCGCGTCAGTCAGCTTGTCAGCCGCAGACGTGTTTACTGCACTTGGAGAGACTGCTCCGGTTCCAGCCATGAGCCCAACCTGAGGCTAAATCCTTCAATAAGATGTCAAGATCCAGCTCTGTTCCCTGCAGTGTGTGCAAGTGCCATGATGTATATTGACTGTGTATCACTGCAACCACATAGCAATGCATGGAAACACAGGAGCTGGGATTTTTACCCCTGCTCTAAAACGTGATTACTCATTTTTTTTGTGTGTGAATAATCTTCACCGTCTGCAGACAGGATTAGCCATCATAGATCTGTAAGGTTGCACTGAACATGAACAGACAGAAAAGAGACCAGGGTTTGATTCCCGTAGGAACTACAGGCGTGATTATGTCAATACTCCTCTGTCAGTTGCTTTCAATACATATTTTTCTTTTAAGTTTTTGACATTTATACTCTCAACATACAGTATCTAATAATGACATAAAATATATCATGTATTTATTAATTCCATAATGTGGTGGTTTGAAGGCCTGCCTCCAAATAGAGAAAGCAGAGGGTCCCATTCCCAGTTATGTACTTTTTATACTGTTTAGGTCTTTACAAACTTTATCTATCCCTTGTCCATTCATCCATCCATCTCCCTACATACCTAGCAGAGTTGTTGGTTTGATTCCTGGGGAAAGCTTGAAAGCTCTTGTCCAGGCCAGCCAGTTAACAGCAGTGAAAAGTCCACTAATATTACTAACATTAACCTACCGACTAGTTAAATTCTGTAACTATCTATCTATCTATCTATCTATCTATCTATCTATCTATCCATCTATCCATCTATCCATCTATCCATCTATCCATCTATCCATCTATCCATCTATCCATCTATCCATCTATCCATCCATCCATCCTCCCTATTAATTTACCTATCCATCTATCTATCTATTTATCTATATATCTATAGATCTATCCATTTTTTTATTATTATGTATTCATTTAAAATGCCAGAATTATCTTCAACTTCAACTTCCTGATTATTTTGTGGTGTATAACTCGAAGTAGCCTTGTGTTGACCAACACATTGAATACAAACATTGGGAACAAAATTGCTTTCATTTCAACAAAATTGAAATAGCTTCATAGAATTTTAAAAGCTTTGATTTAGCCTTCACTTTGGCCCAGAGTCAATGCATCTGTCAGTGGTGTGGATTCACCAGATGTGTATAAGAGACAGGGCCATACCAGATGATTTTGAGGGCCAGATTTGGCCCAATTAGACATTTTGACTGGCATCTTTATGGTACCCTCAACTTGCCACTTGCCGTCGTCTTGCTTGTGTGTGTGTGCTGCTGTACCGCGTCACGTGTGTGTGAGACTGTTTATTTCCCTATAAGGCAAGAAGACTCGCCCAGGTCTCTTTCTTATTGGCTTAGCCTGAAATGTTAACCTATGTCGACCAATCATCGTTCCTTTTTAACGCATGGGTTCACGGCCGTCTTTCACTCATGACTGATAGGAAGCAGACAGGCTCCGCCTCCACACAGACCTCTCTCTCTGTCTCAACTGAAAGTAGGATTAAATAAACTAAATGATGCTGAAAGATCAATTAACATTGAACTCAGCGTCTAATCTTTGTCTATGTGTTGGAATCTTCTCGTTTTCATGAACCCTGTCAATTGATTTGGACTTTGAATAGAACCAATATCTGTAGCTTTTAATTAGAAATCGTCACGATCAATTTGGTTTCTGACTAATTCTAATTTTTTTATTTTTTCTTGATGCTCATCCAATGTGTTCATCACAACATTTATTTATATTTCTTTTAGATCACATCATATGTACAGAAGTCATATTTAATATAAAAAATATTGCTCTGCATTGCAATATTTTGACCAGAGACCAGAGCACAACTGCGGATCTTGACTGAGGTAAAAACTCAGTATTTTTGAAAACGGAAAAAAAAAAACTACAGATTCCGATGACGTAAATTGATCGTAGGCGTGAACTACAATGCGTTAATCTGGCATCCCGCCCAGGTTGTACTCCGCCTCCCAGCAGGGATTGGCTGCTGCTCGAGAACATTGAGTGGTGGAACCATCAATTCCAATTAATGAACAAAAGCTTTTTCTTGGACAAAAGGTTGATGAGAGTCCATTCTTGAGGTTTCAACCCTGGTAACTGAAATCGAGACAAAAGAACGTCTTTTTCTTACATCTTTCTTACAATGAATGAACTCCCAGCAGAAGAGAGCAGTTGAATTAATAACAGACATGGGCAAACTAAGGCCTGGGGGCTGGATGTGGCCCGCTCAGCAATGCAATGCGGCCCGCCAAATTTGTCCAATTTATAGAATTGTTTTGTATTGCAATTAAGGTTGCAATATGCCAACCTTTTTCCAATAGACGGCAAAGATAAGGCTATTATTCAAGCACTTTAGTCTTTGTTGCATGACTTTCACATGTCATTTGTCTTACTTCACATAAAGGTTTCATCCGTCAGCTCCTATCCCAACCTGTGTCCAATATTAGAAGCAATTTAAGCTCTGTCAAAAGGTTTGCCCATGCCTAAGGTACAAGAACAAGAACAAGAACGTGGAGGCCTAGAGATTAGGGAAGCCAACTTGGGTCCACTAGGCTTCAGGTTCTTATCCACGAGCTGCAAGGTTGCCACTGAGGTGCTTTGAGCAGGGAACCAATCCGATCCACATATCCTCCAGTGGGCTCACCACCTACTGCAAGGCCTACAGTATGGATCAGTGCAATTTGGGTGCCAGTCATGAAATCGTTTCCTCCTCCACCCTGCAACAATTAAGAGGAAAATCAAGACAATGAACCATCGCAGATCAGAATCACAATATTTTTATTATCCTGAAGGAAATTGTTCCATTAGCACTAAATTAAGCAAATACAGTCAAAAACAACATTTGTGGGATACGATCGGTTTTAACATTGGACAAATCCCAAACCTTCTTTATGCCATCAATAGAGAAAACCCTAATGGTTATATAATATGGGCAAGTTTAGTGCACTGGATTTACAAACCTAAACGGGCCATGTCCAGACCCCGAGCCTTAGCTTGCTGAAAAGTGCTATGTAAATGTAAAATCATAGCATCATCGGAAAAATGCAACATTGGGTTTAAACCAATAGTTAACCATAAATACATTAATAGAGGTTGAATTATCTCATTTTACAAATAGATATTTCATTTAGATATAAATTACAGATAAAAATACATGGTTTATTGACTTTAGTGACATTTTTTTCCCTCATAACCATCGAGCATTCGGAGCGTTAGTGTCCCTCTGTGTCATGCTGAATGTGCGAATGCGTACAGTGTTAATCACACAGTCAGAGCTCGTGAGATTACAGCGTCTGCGAATGCGGATGACGTACGTGAGCATTGCTGCGCCTCTCCTTTATCCAAGACCTCGGCCTTCAATCAATCATGCAACACTGCAGTAAACCAACATGTGTTTGTGTGCTTACATCATCAATGGTGAAGGACAGCGGTATAAAAACACAGCTCTCAGGCCCGCCATTACGTATTTATTCTATCCTCGTCACCCCAAAAGCGCACGGACACGGCCGCGGTTCCCTGCGGTTGCACTTGCTTTCTGTTGGATTTACGGTTCCTCCGAATCCAGGTTGTTAATAGAAAGACCGCCACTTATCAACGCCTGCTTTAACGGCCGACTGCTAAAAACAGGGGGAAGAGTGATAGTTTGTTTTTCATCATCTTGCTCTGGAAAAAAAAAAGTGAAATGATGCAGTGATTTATGGCATCTGCTCACCTGCGAGGCAGAATTATTAGGCCCCGTAACCCCAGATTAGAGAAATAATCAACTAGATGGCTGTGGATTTATGTCCTGCAGCCTGTGTATCACCCATTGTGTGTATTGCTATTGACAATTTTCAATCCCCGGGCCCATCAATGCTTCAAACAGGACACACTCCGCCGGGCGACGAGAGATGAAATGTTTTCCCGCCGCGATAAACAGTTAAATATATGGTCCTCCCTTCACGGATGTGTCACTTTTAGACCTTTCCTCTGTGTATTTCAAGTTCAACAAATCACTAGGGATCACAGAAAACCAAACTTTATTTTAAGGGACACATTGTAAATACGTGCAACTGTTATGGAGTGAGTTTTTTGCTCGGTTTTATATAAACAAACATAGATACATACTGTATATCTAATAAATTCACATTTTACAAGGGTCTGCTGAGTGAACTGTAATGTGATCTGTGTATCTTTTAATTTAGATAGTTATCTACCTACCAACCTATCTATCTACCTACTTACCTATCCCTCAATCTACCTTCCTACATAACTACCTACCTTTCTGTCTCTCTATCTACCTACCTCCCTATCTTATGAACTACGGATCTACCTACCTATCTATCTATCTATCTATCTATCTATCTATCTATCTATCTATCTATCTATCTATCTATCTATCTATCTATCTATCTATCTATCTATCTATCTATCTGTCTATCTGTCTATCTGTCTGTCTATCTATGTTATGGAGTGCATTTTTTGCTGGGTTTTAATACATATATCCAATTAATTCACATTTTACATGGCTTCAGGCAGTCGGATAGACATACTTGCATGCATTCCCTAATGAGCCAGGATTCGTTCTTTTTTTTTTTTTTTCATAATAAAGAATTAAATGGAACCTGACAAATATTTCTAGCACAATATTGCCGCATTATTTTTACACCAATTTCATGAAAGAAAATATTGAAGAAAAAAAAAAATACCAAAAAGGAAAGAGGATGAAGGGAGTTCAATTTTGCTCTGTTTTTCGGACTGCAGGGAATTCATTTTGTTGATTCGCGTGACAATTTATGCAAATTACAACTGTCACATTTTTTTTTTTACAGTTCCTAAGGCAGTGAGCGGTGCCTGAGTCTGGATGTGCAGGACGTTTCACGTGTGCTCCGTGTCTTGATTAACCAATGCAGGGGACGGGCACACGTGGCTTGTCAATGACGTTTACTCTTTATTTTCCCTGCCAACAGCGTTTTTTTTTTTTTTTTTTTTCTGAAACACAGTGATTTAAGGGTGGAATTGTGTTTCCTGTTGTTTCCTCTGAATTGAGGACACTTTTCTTTTTTTTTAGATTGAAGGTCTTAAATGTTCGGTTAGGCAAATGGACAAGAATTTAATCTGGAAAAAATTCTTCTTCCTGGACAATGTTTCACTCTTCTGTAGAAAAAGGTTCCGTATTTTCAAGAAAATGTTTGATCCTTCTTTGCAGAACACATTGTTCTGCGCTCTACAAAATGTCTCGCTCCTTTTCGTAAAAAGGGGGTTCACCTCTTTAGAAAACATTTCACTCCTAACTGTTTCCCTATCTAGAAAATGTTCTTTCTCTGTGGAAAACATTGCTCTGCTCTCTATCCTTTCCCTGGAGACATTTTAACTCACTTTTGAAATCAATTCTTCCTTTTGAGAAAATGTTTCACCTCTTTCAAAAAAAAACAAAACAAAACAAAAAAAAAAAAATTCTCTCTTTCTCCTCCTTAATCCTTAATGCCTCTCTGTATCCTCTCTTTCTCTAAAATCTATTTCATCTATCTATTCTTCCCCACTTCCTCTAAAACAGGATGAGCAAACTAAGGCCCGGGGGCCAAATGTGGTCCATTAAGTATTGTAATCCGGCCCGCCAAACATATTAAAATTAGTGGCTTTAGATTCAAGCGTCTGTTGAGTGTAATGTAGTGATTTTAATTTGTTATCTATCTATCCATCTCCTCTAAATTCCTCCTCTCCCTGCTGTATCACCGACTATTTCATTTAATGGCATGAGGTTCCAAGCATTAGAATTAAAGTGAAGTCAAATATTATTTCTACGTAAGCACTTCGCTCATACATATGTAGGATTTGAGCCTTTCTCACCCATTGAGAAACATCTGCATTCTGCATTCATGATATGACAGGGTTGAGAGCTCTCCGTCACTAAGTCCACATCATGCAAATGAAATGGAATCTTTCAATACATTATTTTTGCACTTTGTGTTTTAAATGCCTTTCAACAGGTCTTTATTTTTTTAAAAAAAAAAGCAACAATGGTCAATTCAAACGGGCAAATTAAAAACGGTGATTTCTCCACAGGAGGCAGCGAAATTTCAGGGGAAAATCGGTAGTTTTCAAAGAAAACTCCTCCCCCTGCTGTGACATTTCGATTCGAGGAAAAAAAGCAGCCCACCTCCTGTTTGTGTCTCTTGTGTCTGATATATGACGGACAAAAAAGAGACACAAATACAGGAAACAAGTATTGACAACATCACAGGTGTATCACAGACTCTCTAGAAATGGACGTTGACTGTGCATTTTAGAGGTTGTAACACTAAAACGGTATTTACCATACGGTCGGCCTTCATGTAGGTGGTGAGCCCACTGTAAGTTATGTGGGTCAGGACTGTGATTTGCTCAGAAAACCTCAGTGGCAACCAGTGGCCTTGAACCATAACCTTGCTGAACCAAGTCTGTTTACTTAACCACTGGGCCACCACTGCGGACTCTGTTTAACGCTATTTTTTTTTTTATCTACATTGGACAAATACCAGTCAAAAGTACCTGATTGGGTCAACTTTACTATTTATTCAACAACTTTTTCTAGTTTAGAAGCATCATGCTTATCCTAACGGTGTCATTCCTCCTGATGTTGTTTACTTTTTTGCAATGAAATGTTGAGAGCATTTGGTATTTATTTCTTTTTATTTTTGCTAGTATTGCACTGGATTTCTCATCTTTTACTTTCTCTCCTTCAGGCAACAAGAGTTTTAAAGCACAAACAAGGACAACAAACACATTTTTTTTCAACCTTATATCAAGTAGAAAAAGTGAGTTCTGCACCAAGTCAGTTCCTCTGAAAGTGAGGATAGAAGTTCTGGTGCTCAAAGTCCTTCCCAAAGACACCAAACTGTGTTGTTGGACTGACCTTTTATAAGTGATCATCAATTATCAATAAGGATGATATGTAAGAAATGCATTCATTCATTTGTCTTCTTCTGCTTGTCCGTTGTCGAGCTGCAGGGGTAGTTGGCGCCACCTAAATCACATTGCACTATATTGTGAGTCTTCCTGTGGGTGGTGAGCCCACAGGAGGTTATGTGGGTCGGGACTATGCCACATAATGCGCAGAGCACCTCAAAGGCAACCTGGCAGCTGGTGGATTCAAACCTACAACCCTGTGGACCTAAGTCCACTTCCTTAACCACTAGGCCACCACTGCCAACTAAGTAAGAAATGAAACAGTCAAAGTGGGATTATATTGTGAAATATGAGTGGGATTATTAGTTTGTTCATTTGTCTTCATTTGCTCTCTCGCTATGTTGCTAGGGCAGAGTCTCCACAACTTCCACCCCAATCACACTGCACCATACTCTAAGCCTTCCTGTGGGTGGTGAGTCCAGCAGAAGGTTTGTTGGTCGGGGCGGTACTGTGCTAAAAGCACCTCAATTGCAACCTGTCAGCTGGTGGACTCGAACCCTAACCTTGTGGACATGTCCACTTCCAGGCAACCACATCCTGGCCCTTGTATTAGGATAAAGCAACATGTTTTTGGGGGATTTTGGTAAAGATGACATTCCATCAAATATGAACCCGAGGGTCCACATGAAGCCACCCTGATACTTGTTTTGTTAGACGAATGCACATCCATCTTCACACTGATTCCAGTACAGCTTGTAAACGACTCAAAATCGCAGCGCCGTCGTCGCCTTGTGTGTGACATTGCGGAAAGATTTCAAATTGTTGTCTCATTTATTTATTTTAATTCCTAATTGTTTTTCACCCAGTGGTTATTACATAGTGATTTGTGTGCAACCGGGTGAATCGCCGTGAACGTGTCAATGTCATCATGTTTCATTTGTCTGCACTGACTGTGTTTGCCGTAGGAGTAATCGACCCATTACACGATGAATGGACAAATAAGAAAAGGGGTAGATATATATTTATTTACATTGTTATTGAGTTAAATGACACGCCATGTCACACGGGCCTAGCCGTCAAATCCATAATTGAGTCGCTCTTTTTGTAGAAGTCGAGTAGCGGTAACTGCCAACAAAGTTGGAATGAAGTCTCAGTGATTGATTGATCGATCGATCTATTGACCTGCTATCTACCTACCCTGTGACTTACTTTCCTACCTGCCTACCTTTCTATATATCTATGTATGAATCTGACTTAATCTATCTATCTATCTATCTATCTATCTATCTATCTATCTATCTATCTATCTATCTATCTATATATCTATCTATATATCTACCTACCTACCTACCTACCCCTCAACTTACCTACCTTTCTGTGTCTCTATCTATGTACCTACCTATCTGTTGGCAGTGGATCACCTCTGTTTTTGGATTATATCAATAAAGTTCCATCCATCCATCTATTGTCGATGTACTTACAAACTAACCTACCTACCTGCCTATCTACTTAGCTACTTATGTACATATCTACCTGTTTACCTACCAATAAACCTACTTATAAACTACTATAAACATAATATTTTATAAGTTACCAGAAAAAAAATTACATTTAAACATGATTATATACGGTATTTCCCGCACTAAAAGACGCACCTAAAAGCTTTAAAATTTCTCAAAAGCCAACACTGCACCTTATAGTCCGGTGCGTCTTATATATCGACCAATTATTCATTGATGGTGCGTGAAAATACGGTAGTATATATTAAAAAAAAAAAAAAAAACTACTTGAAAAAAAACTAGAAAAATACTAAAACTAAAACTTAAACTAAAGTTGATGGTTGCATAGACGGTGAAGTTGTCAAGCCTCACTCTACAGTCATGATAAATAGGGTGGCGCTATCGGAGACACGTGCAAGAACGAATTAAGCAAGATGACAGAGATGAATGTCACATGTGACACGTGTATGTAGAAGTGTAGCTCAGCAACGATTGCTAATAAAAGGGGTGAAGGATATCACCCAACAACACATAGTTTGACCAATCGGTTGTCTGAAGACTGAAATCTGTTGATTAAACCTGTCAACTCAGATGTTCTGCTGCAGTCCACCAGCAGTCCTTTGTGGAACGGTTTCGTCATACCTTTTCTAAGACTCTTGGCGCCTCAAGATATACAAGATATTTGTCATGCATCGCCTTTTTGCGTCTGATGGCTAGCTAAAAAAAATCTTTTTTTTTTTTTTTCGAATTGGGAGGGCCACGCAGTTGGACGTGCTGTCTCCCAGGTGTCTGTGTTGTTGTACAGATGCTGATAGCATCAGGGCAGTGTAATGGTAATGGAGTGCTGATAGCCCACAGATAGAGCAGTCACAACACTCACTGGCAGGCTGACCGGTGGACACGGACACTCTGCTAATGCATGTGTGGGATTGGGTGCGCGTGCAACCATGTGCTTTAAACAGCCTTGGGGTTGAATAGATGGAAGAAATGGATATGATAGAAGAACGTGGAGCACTTAAGCTGCCGCTCTATAAATGCCCGCCTCTCTTTTATTCCTCCACCTGCCATAATACTGTCTTGGACTTGTTGTTGCCTACTGTCTATTTTCCCATTCTTATAGAGAGTAAACCTGATGTACAAAAGTCAATTTTGGTCCCTGGTTTCTTTTTTCCTACTAGAAGTTTCCCCTAGTATCCTGTCCTTGTCTTTTTACAGAGACACCATGTTTTAAGGGCGGCAGTGGTGGACAAGTGCTTAAGGAAGCTGACTTGCCACTGAGGTTCTTTGAGCATTGCATTGTCAAGACCTGCATGAACCCCAAATGTCTCCCACCCACAGGAAGGCTCACAAACCTTAGTTTTGCCTTGTCTTTCCAGCTCCTCTTTAGTATAAATCATGCTATAACATAGAGCATGCACTGCAACCAATACAAACCCAGTATATAGTTGCAATATACTTGCAGGCCAACTCTAGTCTTCTAGTATTTGACCCATGAGATTTTCTCATGAGTTGGTTGTCATTATAGAGCAGGGGTGTCAAACTCACATTGCGGGCCACATACGGCCTGAGTAGATGTCAAGTGGGCTGGATTAAAATTACAGCATGCTCAGCTGAATAATCAAAATATCATGTATAGTGCCCCTCCTAGCGGAAAATTCATGAATTGCATTTAATTCAAAAAATTAAATCAATGTTTTTCTATGCACTTTTTCACTTTCAAATTATACTGCAGGCCTGATTGAACCTCATTGCGAGCTGCTTCTGGCCCACAAGCCGTATGTTTGACACCCCCGTTATAGATCCACTGTATAGCATGTCACATGCATACATTTTTGGTTGTTCTCTTGTCTGCCGGGGCAGTGGTAAAGTAATCAGATTTGGGTCCGGAGGGTTTGAGGTTTGAATCCACCAACTGTCATATCCTCTGAGCATGGCACCCCCACTCACAAATTCTAGTTGAGAACGCTCTACTTTGCCCATATGCCACAAGCGTTCACAAGACAAAGGTGTAATGTTTACGGCAAAGGCCCCTCACTTTGGCCAGAAGGAACTGACCAAACTCACCAACAACAGGAAAGTTCAATATAGTGCAACGTGATTTGGGTGGCAGTCGTGGAGACTGTTGCCATGCGACCCAGTACAGGATAAGTGCATAAAAATCAGTGGCGGTGCGTTTAGTTCAACCGTAGGCCATCATAGTTGTGTGACGTCAAATTAATAACATTAGTTTCACCCCAGGACTTGAGAATCCACATATAAATCCATATCCATTATATCACCCTTAATATATCAAGCAACACTTAGATTCCAGAACACTTAAAATTGTCAATTATCTTTGTATTTTTGACATTTAACTATGTCCGGTGGCCAAGTTGTTGACCATTTGTTTCGTCCCCACTATGTTCCGGGCTAAAAATATCCTCCGAACCGACACATTTTCCCAGGGGTAGTCAGAGTGCAAAAGTGGTTTGCCTTCTACGTAGGGCCAGCTAGAAGGCCGTTACATCGCAATTTCACAAGATGATTGGTCTGAGCGCTGTCAACTGAATGGGCTGTGGCCATTCACTTACAGCGGGCAGAGCCTTCAACTTTGATTCTGAAGGCTCTGGTAGATTTCATGGAACCTAGCTAGCTGAAATATGATTATAAAAGTTTTTACCCAACTTTTTAAATGTACAAACCCTCATATATTAAAAAAAAATCTAATTTTATTGAAAAATATTTATGAATAAATTTGTTATTCTGAGTATGGCCAGAAGAAAAGGATAAGCTCTTTTAACCACAGATAAAAATGATGTATGGATGGATGTGCACTGAAAACATGAGCAATGGTGTCAATTTTTCTTAAGAAATACTAAGTTTGGCCATTTGTGAATATCATTTTGACACCCAGACAATAGTACTTAAAGCACCAGCAGCATCTGGACTTTTAGTTCTGATATCACGGGCTTTAAGGGAAAATCGTGAGAGGGCCTCCATAAAGCTGTATCAAAGATCACAGCCTCGAGGAGAGTGATGTGGCAAATTACAGCTCAGCTGAAAGAAAGGGATAAGAGGCTGATGGAGATACAGCCTAATTGCTCGTGAAAGTCTTCCTATTAACTGACGGAATCAAATTGTCTGTGTGGGAATGGGCTGCCATCTTAACCTCTGCTGGGCTCCACTGTCAGCTGATTGCTCACTGTAAAGGGAATAACACGTAAAGCCCGGCAAATGACACTGCGAAGGAGAAGAGGGAGAAATATATATTTGCACACCCTTCTATAATTGTTCTTCTCCCTTGCACTTTGACTCCCATCCCTCTCTCTCCCCTCGTCTCCCTCTTAGCGGCCATCATTTATTGGCTAATGTCTCTATGCCTCTACTCAGCTTTCTCAACATTTTCGCTGCTTTATCCCGTTTCTCTTTTTCTTCGCTCTCTATCTATCTATCTCCTCTCATCCCTCCTTCGGGGAATAAAATCTGCCGCATCAGCAACGATGGTATCCCCCCCATCCCCCACCCCCATGTATGCACACACGGTGAGATAGAGGGAGGTAAGAATGGCCTGATTTAGTCACCATTTACAGCAACAAGCAAATTTATATATAAATATATATATATATTAAGTGTGCAGAGAAATTCTCAACAAAGATATGATGTGTCCTGATATGGTACTTGACCATAAATCCCAGGGTGGCTGTGAGTTCTAATGATGAAGGTGCTCACCATGACTCACCCTGGCGCAACGTAGCCTCGTAGTCTCTCTCTCTCTCTCTTTCTTTTTTTTTTTTTTTTTTTCCATCATCAAACGGTAATGTGTTTTTTCTCCTTCTCCCTTCCTTCTTTAGTCTGCTCAGTGCTGCCTTTCCCTATTATAGCACCTCCACTCGCCTCCTTTACGGCCGCCCTCCTGCAAATACACTGTCTGCCCCCACATCCACCCCCGGTTGGATAATTAGAAGCAGAGGTTCCTCATCAAGATGATGCTGAGGCCAGTGAGGTGGAAAGCCCTCTTAATGGACCTCTGCTTTTTGCATACTCACACTCACACACACACACACACACACACACACACACAGACAGTGGCGGAGTGAAGTCACTGTTGTAAATTTAATACAAGTACTGGTCATTATCGTTGACATTATTTGGCTTTTGTTGAATCATTGGCGACTAGTTTGCAATTTTTTAGATTTCTTTTTTTCCTTAAGGAAATCCATTCATTTACAAAAAGAAAAATCTGGAAATGAATGGAAAGATTTTTCATTGTTATTTATCCTTTTCATATCCTTTTATATAAAATGAAAGCCAAAATCAGGTAAATCACAAAGAAAGACCAGCTTTATTTTGAAAATCTAATGTAAATTATTGGATTTCTATTTTTTTCCAGAACTTCACTTTGAGATTTAGTGAAGTTCTAGAGCGATTACTAGAGCGTTGCTCTATAAGTGAGATATATAAAGAAATTAATGAAATCTAATTTTATTGTGTATATGTTAAAGGGCTTGCCCCCTACTTTGGACACCACTGCCTTTTTGCTGTACCGACTGATACAGCTCCATAGATAATAGGATTTATAGTTATATTTATATATATATCTATATAAATGGAAAATGTTGACCCACTGAAAAAAAACCCGAAAAACGATCAAGATATATAAACATAAATATATATATATATATATATATATATATATATATATATAGATCACTTATTTGATATAACAACCCAAATGTGACCAAATGCCTACAGTGTAATCCAACAGCAGATCGGAATGTCAATAATGGACAGTCATGAGCAATCAAAATAATAATAAAATTAAAGCATTCATGTATATTGATATGTATATTTAAATATGTAGGATTCATTATAGTACTACTTTAAAATACTTGAGATTAAGGGCACTCGATAAGTAGATCAGGATCCACCAGTAGCCATTAAAATAATATTTTTTTTATAATAAATAAAGCACAAATATATTTCCATCGTTGTGCTCCAGTGACCAAAGGGTTCATCTGGCTTCTCTAGCTTTGTCTCCAAACCTTCCTGTCCGTGTTGTCCCTCTAATCACCTGGTTCTTGATCCTGTCCATCCTAGTTTCCCCTCAAAGAGAATCTTCCACATCTCCTAACTCCAGCCCTATTTAATGCTTATCCTGGTTTCCATCCCAAAAAATTGCAACAACTCTGCTCTTTATCAATTCAACAGGCCATACACTACATACACTCTCTGTTCTTTAGCCACTCTAGCTGCAATCATCTTTACCATCTTTCTCCTGATGGCAGACAATCTCCTCGGTTCATTTTCCCACACGGCACCGACTGCGGCGCGTGACACAGCCCATATCACCAGGCCATATTTAATCCTGCTTCACCCATGTGGACTGACTGTTCCGAGTGTGTGTATTCGCGTGCGTGTGTGTGTGTGTGTGTGTGTTGGTCAGGTCTGCTTCACTGTAATCAACCTCATCACCCGCACCTGTGTTTTCCCCATGATTGTCTGACGAGCTCCACCTGTGTCCTGATAACTGTCTGCTCTCCAGTAAACTGTAAATACTCCACCCACACCGTCTTCCTCGCTGCTCCGTTGAGCTTCATCACCTGTGTTTCTCCTTTCAGAGTGAGTCAGTTTCATTTGTTTAGGCTCAGTGTTTAATTTTCACTTCCTGCTGCGGGTATGTACAGTATCTATAGGTGAGTCAGACGTTCCATAAACTACCTGTTCCACTTTTTTCCTTTATGTTCGGTCTACGAAGACGTGATGGCATCGTTAGAATTTATTCGTTTTTGTGGTGAGGAACTCGAGGTCTGGTGGCAGTGGTGGCTTAGTGGTTAAGGTAGCGGACTTGGGTCCCCAAGGTTTCAGGTTCTAATCCAGCAGCTGTCAGGTTGCTCTGAGCACAGGATGGCTCATAGTATGGAGCAGTGTGATTTGGGTGGCAGTCGTGAAGACTGGAATGAATTTTATCCTCCATTTTGTTTTTCTTTCTTTCTCTGTTGACTTGGATTTTCTTGCATAGTTGTCAATCCTGGTCTCAAAGACTGGGTGGAGACCCTCCGATGAGTCACCTCGCATGGAGTTTACGGTCATTTTTGCTGGTTCATTTACTGTTTTTTTTTTTTTTTTGTTTTGTTTTTTTCGTTATCAGATATCAATAGGGTAAAAAAAATCACAAAAAAATATCCTCATTAATATTCAAGTAATAGTGTCAATGATTTATGAACGATCTCTGTTGACTTGACTTGCAAGGGTTTGTAGCTTCCAAAATAAGGGTCTCCAGAAAACTACAATACAATCCTGTACACTCCAGATGCTTCTGAATATACAGCATAATACAGTACCTTACTGCAACTAGTTTCTGCAACAGATAGTACCTGTTCTTGGTTCTTAGTCAGGGGCTGAATACCTGTAGAGGTCATTATAGAAAACAATCCATAAGAGAAGTCTCAGCAAACTCAGGTCTTAACCCAGTGTTCTGACCCTTAGGATTGTGACTCTATTTTAGGCCTGGGCAATTAATTTTGTTTCGTGGGCCACAGGTGGCACTAAAATTTGCATCACGGGGCAGGTCAGGGTAAGAGAGATTGAATATTTACGTGAAATAAGATAAATAATGAGTAAAGTATTGAATAAAGGCAATGCTTTTTGCCTCTTTGAGGGGAAATACTGGCTTTGCAGGGAGAATGCAGAAGGATAACGATAATATAATAACGAGCCGCCTCCGGCCCCCGGGCCTTAGTTTGCCTAGGTCTGCTTTATTGGTTGATGGTCAACAAGGGTTAAATGTCTAATATTTGTTACAAAAAGAGTGATAGAATATGTTTATATGAAGTTATTTAGAGCTAAAAACAGTAACTTTGCGAATTTATTTTTTTTTTTTTGGGGGGGGGCTTTGGGAGGGCTCTAATAGGTCAATTAGACTTTTTATGATGGTTAATCTGGCTTGATCGCACAGTAGAACAAATATGATCAAATTATACAACAATTATAGAAAAGAGCAGGTCTCTGGGGACGCCAGATATGTGTGATGTCAAAAACGGTCGAAAGCAGAAAAAAAAAAGGTTTGGAAACATCTGCATTTTTTTTATTTTTTATTTTTTTTAAATTGAATTGAGAAACTGAGGGAATACTGAAATCACTGGCAAATGCTATTGCGGAGGTTGAGACACAGTCGATTTGCACAACGCCAACTGCAATGATAGGCAACGTGTATATATTGCCTGGAGACGTTCCACTGAAGGCTCTTATCTCACTGCACACAGATCTGATGATTCCATGACGAAGATGAAAACAAATTTGGAATTAATCATAAAGATCAATACAGATCACACTCACTGAGTGACAAACAAAACCAACAAGAGTCAATTTACATTCTGAATGTTGGATTCTGGGTATTTACCATGCTGACAGAATAGGAGTAATCATTCTTCTTCTATTTATTACCCATCCAGAAACTTTGTTAGAAACCTCTTCTGATTGGAACAGTGCCTGTCTTGGTTCGTTCCCTCTCTTTTCACAATAGACGTGTGATTGCACTTTTGTTCTTTTGTACGGCGTCGTCCTTTGTTGGATGTTTTCTGAACATTAATAATTTTTGGATTATTCATAAATCTATCAAACAAATGTGTTGCTGAACAACCCGTGGAGAAGACACTGCAATGAAAGGAGACAGAAGCTTTGTCCACAAACTTTTCACCAACTGTGAAGTTTATTAGGGTTCTTTTTTTTCATTTTTCTGACTGACCATTATGTTCTTCTATCTGTTCCTTCATAGGTTAACTGGTTTCCAGCTGCCTTCGCCCATAGTGAGCACAGGCTCCCGGCTCACACTATGGCTACTATCGGACTACGCCGTCAGCGGGCAAGGATTTAAAGCAGTCTACGAAGGTAATTCAGTTATGTTTACATAGATCAGAATGGTGTCATCGTAAAGTTTTGTCGTTGTGTCGTGACTAATTTAAGGTCCTACTCCATGTTTTCTTGATTGATGTTACTGCTAGAAGCATACACTTTTTGATTTTACGACAATTTTTCAGTCGTACGCATATCGGGCCCAATTGTCGGCTTGAGTCGTGAGCGTGAATGCATCGTTATGACAAGCAATTGTCATCTCACAATCTATTGTGTGAATATTACAACAATACCACACTGCACATGTGCAAACATACATATGTAAGAGGAAATAGGTAAACCACAAGAGGCAGCATGGAGCTGACGGACCAGACTGATATCGTCATTGTCACCCTGTTTTCCGTGTCAGCTCATGGTTGATGCAAATTGTCAAGAAACAAAGATTCACACATCAACGCAAGCAAATCTGGTCCATCTAAAAAATACACACTCGTATGCGTTACACAAATTAAAAGCTCGATTCATATGCGTATGACAATTCACCTGTATAGTTTTAGGAATTCACAAATGTATTTTTATGTGTGAATCGTTGTTGTTGTGTATGCAATGTTAAAATACGTCGTGAATTCTGCAAAATACATTTGTGGGTCCGTGGTTGTGCACTTATTCTGAAAGTGCATTTGTGAATTCCTCGGAATACGTACGTGGGTCCGTGCTTCCGTGTGTGTTGTTTTTGAGGGTCCATAGTTCTGGCTACATGAGTCAAACGTGACGTGTATGATCGGACGATGTGATCACTCCAATCGCAACCAATCATCGGATCGCTCAGTGTGAGAACAGTGGCAGACTAGCCTGAGCTTTTCAAGGTAAACGCTATGGAATGTTGGGATTCCTATTATTGAATGAAGGACAGCAACATACTCGCAAGTCAAATTACGGCTTTCCGTGATCTAATTTAATCTCTTCCATTAGCATTGTTCTCATCTTCCCTTCCCCAGGCCAAGGCAGGCAACTTCCTCTTAGTGACATAGAATGCTTTATGACCCATGCTTGGATGATATTAATGACGTCGGTCTTCAAGCCCACACAGTTGAGGCGAGCGGTGGGCCTGGGGAGCAAGCATACAATTTAAGTAAGGGGACTAATTAGGCTAATTACCTGACAGGATTTTTTGAGATGCTTATAATGAGGGGCTACGGCTCAGTGGAGCGCCTCCTATTGTCTATTAATGTGTTACACGCACGTAGATAAAGCCAAAAGATAGGAGAAGGAAAAAAAACAAAGTGGAGACGATTGTTGCTTGTGTTCTAATACGTAATCATCACCTGACAGACCTGAAGTTGGAGTTCAGAAGAAAACTATTAATGATGGTAACCTAATTGTTTCCGGCTGCGTTTTATTTACTACATAGAATAAATATTGGGCCAGGTGTGTCAAATGGGAAATAATGTAAATCACAAATGCCAAGGTGGAATATAAAAGCAGAGGAATTGAGTACAAGAGACATTCCCCATCAACCACATCACTTGACTCTGGTATGTTCTGCATCATCACATGGGGAACAGAAGAAGCCCGGGTGGAGTACAGGTGAAGCTGACCACATCAGGATGCAAATAAATTGCTGGATTTTGACTGCAACTACATTAATTCTCAACCTTTCGCTATTCAACACGCGATGTCTTACTAAAACATATTCGTAATAATGCAGCCCCACTTCTCCTCGAGCCTTCCTACAGTACAAAACGTATTTAACCTTCAGTTCAATATAAAATGGCAAATCAGTCTCTGCTTTCTTCCATTCAGAAGCACTATATTCTTCCCAGCATTTCCCTTTGAATCGCAGTTACTTGACTTTTTCCGTGTCAACGAGATGTAAAACCTACTTTTGATTCCGTGACTTATTCCGGGGGAAACACAAAGTTTAGTGTCAACTGCGGAGGGTGGATCTGCGTTCTACAATAGTATAAAATATATTATTCTCAGTGTGATGTCACTCACAACCATAGTCTTATAGCCTATGAACTATACGTGACAATAATACAATTTAAACCGCTGAAAAACTAAAATACTCTTAAGAGCTTTCTATTTTGTTATACCGTAATTTCCGGACACCTGACTATAAGCCACACGTGCCGCATTTTCCATGATGAGGGTCAGTTTATGCTAATTGTATTCATGTACAAAGCGTGTTACCGTATGATATACTTCTTCTATGGTGTTTAATGGCTGTTGTGACTTGCGTCTTCCTCGACACCACCTGCCTCACCTTTTCTGCTCAAGCAGTTAGAAAAAATGCATACATTAGCCGCATGTCTGCTTAGGTCGCAGGGTTGAAATTGTGTGACAAAAGTTGTGGCTTATAGTTCGGAAATTACGATAATTTTATTTCTCCAAACATGTACCTTAAGTGGTACCGGACATTATAAAGACAAAGATTGATATTTTTCATGACTAAGTCCTTTCCTAAGACAGCGTTGTGTTCCAAGACGCCAAGAGGCGGGAGATGCAATCGCCTAGTTTTTACCAGCGGTGATTTTGGTGTAATTATGTATCTTAAAGGGGCAGACTGTCTTTTTTTATTTTTTTTTTTTATCGTTAAGAATCAATTTAGAATTATTGGAATTTAGAAGTTCATGAACCCTTAATGTGCTGGGAAACTCAGGGAATTTTGCCCTTTCTGTGGACTGCTGATTCACTGTGTGGCCAAAGATGATAACGGTTCTTGGCTTTAATGGAGTGAGAACAATAAGAGGGCAATTGTAGCTCTTTTATTGTGCAAATACTGCACAAGCACTCGTTTGTGTCCTCTTCCCCCATTCTCTCTCACTTTGTTTCGACGGAGCAGAATTTCTCATTATAGGATTTGGCAGCGTGAGGTCCATTTTTTTCGGTCTTCCTTTCAGTCCCATACTAACTGTCTACGATCTTGGTTTGAGCCCGTCATGTCTGCATTCGACGTCTTTTCTGTCGCAGCCCACGCTGCAATAAGCCTAAGTGCTGTGTAGTCCATCTCCTCAACACCATGCCTAATGGCTGAGACCACTCTGGAATCGCTCCTCTCCTGTAACTATGGCAACCACCAGACTCCTTTTTTTAGTCTTATTCTTCCCATTCCTCTACAGCATCTCTTTGCAAACACTTTATATAGAGGCTTTGGAGAAAGGGGGGCGTAACAGAAGCGAAAGGAATTAGAAACGTGCCGAGCTCCTGAAAATACCCACAAGGAGTGGGAATTTTACGTCTCGCGTTCCTTCTGTACTCTTTATTCACCGCCTTCCATCTCTCTTGGTTTCTATTCCCTCTTTTACTGATGCAGATTTTTTTTTTTTTTCGCCACACCTCAAAGCTCCTCACAGATTTCCTCCTTTTTTTCGTCTTAGCCTGACTCTCTTGAATATTTGCATACAGCACCGACTATCCAGTCACGTTTCACCTCGTCTGTGTATCAGTTGCATAGTCAATGTTCTTCGCAAGTGGGTCAGCTCACGCACTTGCTTAATCCTCGCATAAACACGAGGGTTTTTGCAGGCGTTTGCGTATTATTTCGAAGGGAGTGAGCGGAAAGAGTCGTCTCTGCCATGGAACCCAGCTAATCTACAATAGTGTCTCTATCCATTTCCCCATCCAACCGCACCCCCAACACCACCCACCCCTTCCTTTCCTCGCCTTCAAGTTCATATCGCTTTCAGTGGCGGAAGGCGGGGGCTGATTAGATGAGTGCATTGAGGGTGCAGCGAGGCGTGAACCAGCCCAGCGCTTAATTGAAAAATGAGGCCTGTCCCCTTAAGTCACAGAGAGCGCCACACCAGAGCCCGATGACAAGGGGTGTGGGGGAAGAGAAGAAGAAGAAGAAGCAGAAGAAAAAATTATGGATTAAATCTGTGATTTTATATCCAAATAGACTCGTGCACAGTTTAACCAAGGGGGTGAATGATGACATTCCTTCTTGTGTGTGTTTAATTTCTAAGGCTTAGGATGGAGCGGGATTCACATCCTGCCGACCCTCCAAGCCATTATTAGAGACAATTCATGAAAGCAACTGTTTGCCAAAAGACGATTTGTGCTGATTGTTTGAATTATTTCGATTTGCGTAATGCAGTTTTGCAATATTAGCGCTGCTTTGAGGAGATTATGCATATAAGGGAGATCGGCACCACGCCCCTAAGTGTAATTATAGCAAGGAATTCTACAGCTTCCCCTATCGTGTCGTAGGAACTAGAGTCTGTGCGAGAATTTGCTGGACAGCGTTAAAATTATGTGTAGTGGCCTCTAGGGGGATTTCTGCACCGGTTGAAATGACTGGCACCAAAGGGTTTAAATCATTGCAGATAATCTGACTAGAACTCAGCTGCTTTGGTCAATTAATTGAACTTTAGATTTTTTTATACATCACATCAAGACCTTATGAGAAAGAAGAGGAAGAAGCCAGTAGTGGGACAAGTCTGGATGCTCACAATGTCTTGAGAGACGTGATCAATCTGGTCTGGTCATCTCCGTAATGCTACTCCTTGTCGTTTACCTATTTTCCCCTCTGTATCTATGTTTACGCATGTTAGATGTCGAAAGGGGAAAACAGGGACACAATTGACAGGATTTCAAACATTTTGGATTTTCACGTGATCGATCATGAACTAATCATCTCTTGTCGTAACTCCGTGTACACTCTGGAGCTGACAAAGGGGCAAACTGTGCTGACAAACTGTGAAAGTTAACGTATATAAATAATTCTTCACAACACATCCGAGAAACTCTGCGTTTCTTGTAAAGAAGCTCTCTGCTCAGCTGTTAAAACCAAGCTGCTGGAATGTCATTCTTCCTCTCGTTCTTCCGGATTTGTTGTTTTTTTTTTTTTTTGTTTCCACACTCGGCAGCAACAGTTTCAAACCGATCTTGACTTTCTCCATCTGCTTGAATGTGTTCAATGACTTCCTAATGATGTTGAGATAAAAGACATGTTGCCATGTTGTGCTGTCATAACAGCTTAACCTCTAATTACTTTCCAGTGTGGATATAGGAATGGGAAGGAAATCACTGTTATTTAAGTAGTGTCTTCTGCCAATCGCCTCTGCTTTTTTTTTCGCTTGTTCTTTATACCAGTGACACCAGGGAGTTTTCTTCCTTTCTTATACATCGTGGCCCTCCCTTCATTTCTCTCGAGCAAACAGAGATCGTAGATCAGTACTCATTAATGAGACATTTTCGCTATTGTCCAAAGTCATGGATGACTATTTTATCTGTCTAGTATTATGTCCTATAGTTTGTTATTCCAATGTCACAGATTCTTTGTTCAACAGTTACTGTCAGTCTACATCTTTGACAATATGAGTCAGGCATTGGCAAACTAAGGCTCGGGGCCCGGATGCGACCCGTTCAGCTTTGGTCTGCTAAATTTCTCCAAATGATAATACTGTACGTTTTTTATGAATCACGATTACAACTATGACTTTTACATGTAATACGCACATTTGATCTAAAGATAGCGTAGACAGCTGAAAGGACAATAATATTGCTACATCTTGCTGCTCCATACCCATTGCCCATGTTGGATTTTAGGACCAATTTTAGGACCTGAAAGTCAAATATTTTTCCAAAGACTAACATTACATAGATAGATAGACACCAGTACAGCACCAAACAAAGATAAATACAATAAAATACAATGTAAAGATACAGTAGATACAGACATGAGTAATATTTGTTCTTTTTTTTTTATGTAGCCATAACCTCTGGCGTATCCAGTATTTTTATTAACTCATATCTTCTCACCTGCAAGCAGTATTTTGAGTTCTTTTTTTTTTTTTTTTCGGAACCATATGGGTGACATTACCTTAAGCATCCCCCCTGTGTTTACCTGCGTGCCCTCAGAAAATTTTTCTTTGTTTCTTGTACTTTACCCGTAAGTTGTGAATAAAAGTTTTGGTTGCTTTTGGAATCACATATAATGGGTGGTGTTCCTGAAACGATTCAGCATCTTCATCCTCTTCTTTGAGAGACATCCGTGGGAGTCGATTCTAGATTACCTCCAATCCCTTCTTTCCCTGAAAGTACGAGGCGTCCAAGTTGTCCAAGCTGGGACAGATGCAGCTTTCTC
>JAFBJS010001251.1:118313-129834 GCA_016785265.1 Paraplagusia blochii
AGCACTGTATTTGTCAGTACAATGTTATTGCTAGTGATGTAGGAACGGAAGTGATTTTTGTCACTGTCAATAAAACCATGCAAAATGGCCAGAAATCAGCTCTAAAATGAAACTTAATTATGACCCTTTTTTGTTGTTATTATATTTCTCCAGATTAATGTAGATTAAGTGGAAGCAGACTTTTAAATGGACAAGAAATTAAAGAAAGAGTGGTCTAATAATTATTTCCATGAGTGTATGTGTTATATATATTTTATGGATATCAACATATGTATATCTGTAAATATATATGTATATACCAAATAACATGAATATCCACATTCACTTACATGTATACATATACACTCAAAATAAAATTGAGAGGATGACTTCATGATGTGACTGAGCTCAGAGACCAGGACAGTCTCAATGACCCGGCTCGCCCTCCCTGCTCTGACACAGCACTTTGTGATTCGGGTATGAATGCATAAAATGTCACCTCAAAACACTTTACTTCCTCTCCGCATGTTTGGTTTGACTTCTCCAAAAGGTTACTAGTGTTGTTACTCCTCCACTGTTTATTATTAGGCTCCAGTCTGGCTCACTAATTCCAACACTTATGAAAGTGTGTAATTAAGAACCTTTGTTGGCCTCTTGTAAATGTCATCTGAGCCCAGTGGGTGATGGGTTTTGATGTAATTAATTCCAGCCAAGGCTTGACTTATTCTATACGGGTTGTAGCAGGGGTTGTAGTTCCATTGTTTCTCCTTGCAGATGAAAGACAGTGGGAAAAAAAGCAAATGTCACCATGCACTTTTCCAGGCTTTTGAAATTACCATAATCAGGAGATCATTTTATACCTTGCATAACCCTTATATTGTACTGTTTTTTTTTTTCAAAAGCAATTATTAATTGTTAATTGTGATTGTCTATTGTTTATCTCCCATCAGGCTTTGTTATCTCTGGGTATTAGCCTATTAATAAACCCCAGCCCGACTCATCCCGCCTGCCAAACTAAGAACCCGTGTTTTTGTCTTTCTACAATCTCTGTTTGGTGCGGATTAGTGCGTATATTGTCTTTGGATTACAGTGTCAGTATTTCAGTGCAGTAGAGGATGCAGTAGAGATGAGGTTCTGCATATATGAATATCTCTGTCTGCCAGTGTGTTAAGAATTTATATTTTTCTCTTTCATTCTGCAAGAAGGATGTACAGACTCCTCCTGTATATATTAAAATGTTCATATAGTTTTAACTAGACTTCCTTAAAACCATGTGGTGCAGTGGTGGCTTAGTGGTTAAGAAACAGGGGTCTGGAAGGTTACAGGTTTGAGTCCACCAGATTCAAAGTTAGCTCTAAGGTCCAATAAGCACGGCATTAACTGCTCCCCAAACACTCAAAGCTGCCCACTGTTCACTTTGGTGATTGGTTGAATTCGGAAATCACATTTGGTTGTGTGCAGTGGTGTGAATCCCAATGTCACAATGACAAGGAGTTTGCTTTCCTCTCCTTTTCTTAATCATAGTGTACAGTTGGCATTTAAACCAGACTTTTTTTGGCAACTGGTTTGTTCCCAAAAGAAGCGGTATTTAACCATTTCTGGTTTGGCGTTCCATTAGAGAATTGACTTTCTGGATGTCTGGTGATGCGTTGCCGCCCATTCTCACTCCCTTTTGTCTTATGGTCCACCCACTCTCTTCATTCAGTCAGTGAACGTCACAGGAAGTCAACCTCATCAGGTTTTTGTAAGCTAGCATAGACTTTTTAGGACATCATTGACTTTCATTGTAGGTTACACAGGAAGAATGGAAAGAAACAGAAACAACAAAATATATGCAGTAATGTTTCTGTTTGTTTGTTTGTTAGTTTTTTTGGTTTGACCAACATACCATTATGGAAGTATTCAACTGTGCATGTTTAACGCTACTGGATCTGAAGACGTCCGAATCTTCACACTAATAAAGATGCATTGTTTCTGGCTACAGGACGTCTGATAGCTCACTGTCATCATTTCCCTTCAGGTGAAAAATGGTGGCAGATTGTGGATTCTCAGATGGTGCAGCGGTTGCAGATAGAAGTTATTCAGTTTATAATCTGAATCAATAAAGCTGGTTTATCATCAAGCAGCTGCGTTATTTATAACATCATTAAGACTGCCTCGCCTGCATGTTACCATTTATGATGAAGTACCGCGTGACAGATATGAAAAGTAACCAGAGCTTCCCTGCTCTCATTACTTTAATTGTTATCAATCCACCGGGTTCCTTCTCGTCTGCCGGCGTGCTTTTTAATCATTGCTCCATTTACTAGGTCGCTGTAATGCATTGCCGTACATCAGACCAGACCAATTGATCGTCCGTAACCAAGTCTTCCCACCCGTCCAGACCTCATCGACTGTTGGCTGGTCACTTGTTTGCAACACCGTCGTCTAAAGTCATGAGTATTGGTTCTTTGACGCCACGTGTAGCGTTTTTGTGTTACCTCGACTGATGAGAAAGTCTCGGTGATAGCTCCGCGTTCGATTTTTCTTAAATTATATCTCGCTGAAATAAACTGCGGCGCCAACAAAGGATCAAAACTCAGAAAACACGCACACAACCGCGTGGGCAGATGCTAAATCACTTCATATTAACATTTCAAACATGGCCCACCAGGTTATGTTTGTTTGTTTCAGCTTCTCTTCCAATTTAGAAAAAAAAAAAAAAAAATCAATGTCGGCAATTCTTCCCAACCTCTGCAATGTTCTGTCTTCTTTCTCCAGCGGTGGAGATGTAGTGAGGGTCATTTTAGGTGAATTCACCCCAGGGAGTGAGAGGCAGGGCAGGTGGGAACGATAGGGATGTGTCACGCAGAAAATAACCCGACTCTACAGATCACCCCGTAAATGTAGACAAATGTCTCAGCGAATCACATCGAGACGTTTTCTGTCTCTGGCCGACAAGCTCTTGCCAAAGCTCATATTGAAAACGTGCCATCGCCGAAGCGTGAAGTAAAGGCACACCTGTTTGTTTCTGTTTGGCTCCTACCGGTGGTTTGGCATTAGTGCATTTATCTTTTTTTTTTTTTTTTTTCCCGGGGCCGTAACTCACAGTTGCTGTAGGTGTAATGATGCAGAGACTGGACACGGATTAAGTTGCCGTGGCAAAGGTGAGGCAACATGGAAGGTGTTTTTTTTTTTTTTTTTTTTTTGAGGAGGGAGACCTCTTTGTTCTGGTGTGTGGTAAAATTGGCAGCTTTTGTCTGAGATTATTACTGCCTGACGCAGTGGAAGAGTGGGGGCGCTGCATGATTCTATTGAGAGCTTTCACTTGGTTTGGCTCCAAATGGTTGATGGGCTTAGTCACTCCACATGGCTTCTTTCTGTATGGATGGATGGATGGATAGGTAGGTAGGTAGGTCTGTTAAAAGATAGGGAGGTGGGTAGATAGATAGATTTTTAGGTTTTGCAATAGAACTTTATTCAACTTCAATACAAAACAAACGCCACAGTGTAGCTGTCACACTCCACTAAAACTTATAGATAGATAGATAGATAGATTTGACATATTTGAGTATGTAAGACCTAAACAGTGGATGTTGGTTGATCAGCAGGTCAGTAGAAGATAGTAAGGTTATTATTGTATTAGTAGATTAGTAGTAAATAGGTATTGCTGTGTGTGGTGTTATTGGGTAAATGCAACCCCAATAATTATCTTTAAGTATCAATTTGTCATATTTACTACTGAGCTTGTATTGTGTTATATTACTATATATCCACATAAATTCGAACATACACACATATACATAAAAATATATAGATACACATCCAAAGGCACATATGACCTATCGATCACTGTATATTGATTATCCATAAAGAGATATTTGCAAATATACACACACACACCCAACCCCACATTACATCCATAAGTCCATTACGTATGTACGTACACATATGTGTATAAATTAAAAAAATATATATGTATATTATTAAAAATGTATCAATATAAATGATATAAAGATATATAATAATAATAACAATAAATACAAATTACACTATAAAGCAGTGGTGTCCACACTTTTCTGTCTTGGGAGCTACTTTTCAAATGACCCAGCTGAAGTGATCTACCTAGATTGAAAACTAGTACTAAAAAATATATAGTCATGGAAAAAATGATTAGACCACTCTTTCTTTAATTTCTTGTCCATTTAAAAGTCTGCTTCCTGTCTCTTATACACATCTCTGTGTGTATATTTTTAGATTTTTAGGTTTTGCAATAGAACTTTATTCAACTTCAATACAAAACAAACGCCACAGTGTAGCTGTCACACTCCACTAAAACTTATAGATAGATAGATAGATAGATTTGACATATTTGAGTATGTAAGACCTAAACAGTGGATGTTGGTTGATCAGCAGGTCAGTAGAAGATAGTAAGGTTATTATTGTATTAGTAGATTAGTAGTAAATAGGTATTGCTGTGTGTGGTGTTATTGGGTAAATGCAACCCCAATAATTATCTTTAAGTATCAATTTGTCATATTTACTACTGAGCTTGTATTGTGTTATATTACTATATGTCTGAATGTAAATATATATGTGTGTATATATATATATATATATATATATATATATATACACACACACACATACATATATCCACATAAATTCGAACATACACACATATACATAAAAATATATACATACACATCCAAAGGCACATATGACCTATCGATCACTGTATATTGATTATCCATAAAGAGATATTTGCAAATATACACACACACACCCAACCCCACATTACATCCATAAGTCCATTACGTATGTACGTACACATATGTGTATAAATTAAAAAAATATATATGTATATTATTAAAAATGTATCAATATAAATGATATAAAGATATATAATAATAATAACAATAAATACAAATTACACTATAAAGCAGTGGTGTCCACACTTTTCTGTCTTGGGAGCTACTTTTCAAATGACCCGGCTGAAGTGATCTACCTAGATTGAGAACTAGTAATATACATTTACTTATATACCCTGGATATCTTACTCTCTACAATAATAGGGATCTTACTTTTATTATTATCATTATTATTATTATTATTATTATCATTGCTCAGGATCTACCAGCACTCCTTTGGAGATCTGCTGGTAGTTCCCTATCTGCCTATTGGGCACCCCTGCTATAGAGAAACTGAACTGGTATTTTCAGAGTCCTGTGTTACACATGAATGTGAGCGAAATGAAACCCAGTAAACTTGGTCTACGTTACAGAGCTGGTCGATATATCCTGTAAAATCTATCCAGCAAAACATGCAGTGACTGGGTTCACCAACACCTTCAGACATCTCTTCTCACCTCCAGTCTGTGCCCATCTCTGATTACTCTGCAGTCTAATGCAATCATACAGAGCTCGTAAACTAAAGAGAATGGACTGAAGTGAATTTCCAGCTGCCAAACAGGTGTTTTGCCTGAAAATGTGATGGTGGGAAGTAAGGATGACAGAACGGTTTACTGTAAAAGATGGGGAGGAGCATAAAAACTGCTGCGTTGTTAGTAAAGACAGAGATGCATCATACTAAGCTGCATCCTCTGGCACAGAATATCGACACGTAGGCACGTTTCATTTGTCGTTAAATCAACTGTCCTTTAAGGAGGAAAACAAAAAAAAAAAAAAACTGGATATATTGATGAATATAAATAATGCGTTTCAGTCCAACAATAGATTTTGGAAAATCAATATCTGTTGACAAACGTGTCACGATTGTAGTAAAAGTAAATCTGCGTTAAGTCAGATTAGTGATTGCCTCACATTAGAAAATGCAAGATAATTGAAATAATGGGCTTAGTGGTAAAGGTAACAGACTTGGGCCCACAAGGTTTCAAGTTCGATTCCACATCTTGACCCAGACACCTCACTGTATGGTGCAGTGTGATTTGGGTGGCAGTGATGGAGACTGCTGCCCCTGCAACCCGCGAGGATTGCAAAAGAAATTTCAAAAACGCTCTCTCCAGTATTCATTCTAGCGCTTAGCACTGACTCACACAAACTAAACAGTCTCCCAAAAAAAATCATCACGGCAGGGTGAGTCAGCTTTCTAGAGTGCCACTGCCCTTCTCTGGTTGATTTCTTTCTCATTTCTTTCTCATTTCTCAGTGTCGAAATGCGTTCAGTGAAATTTTGCTCATCTGTTTTTATTTTCTACAAAAAAAACGTTTTCTAGAAGGAAGCATAAGTCCAAAAGTGAATGTGAGAAAGACTTTGGAGATGTCAAGGTGGAACAAAAGTATCGATCGGTCTCTGCATCTTAGCTTTATCATCGCCATCGCTGCACGAGCCGGACTGAAAAAAAATAAATAAATAAATAAGTAAAATTGACGGAGAACTAAAGACGACTGAAGGACACGCATTTAAGCGGAAGGGAAGTCTGAAACAGCATTTGACACTTTGACCAGAAAATTAACCTCCCCCAAACCTCGCCTCCCTACTGTCTAGCTGCTGATTTTACATTCCTATCAGGTTGGACCTTAATGAAACGGACACAAAGATGCTTCCAAAACTTCAAAAACATTGTATTCAAACTTTAGAGAATAAATTATGTTGTTCTCAGTAACAAAACATGATATATAGAGACAAAAAACGGAATAGGAAAAAAAATAAATAAATAATAAAGATTTACAGATATACTGCACTGTAAGTAAAGAGATTTGTCGGTTTCACTTAAATGCCTACAACCCGTCTGTGTCTGCGGAACAACGTTTCCTTTTTTTTTTTTTTCTTTCCATCACGTCCTCTCTGGTGGGCCCTCGCTGTTTCCAAGGTAACCTGCAGAGCAGGGGAGAGACGATTGGCTGAGAGCAGACAAAATATAGGGAAGAAAAAAGAAATATATGCAAAGATACTATATCTTAGTTCACCTTCACTTCACTGTATAGATCCCGGTTAAGGTCACATGACGTCCTCTTCAGAGGACGTAATATGTTTTTTTTTTCTATTAAATATATATAAAAAAAAGAGTAATTAGGATGGATCTGTATCTTCTACTCTGACTCCAACTACATCCACATCCTCCCTCACTGCATCCATCAATCTCCTCTTTGTCTCCTACCTGGTAGCTCCATCTCTAGGATCATTCTTCTACCAATGTATCCCCTGTCCCTCCTTTGGACATGTCCAAACCATCTCAATCTGGCTTCTCTAGCTTTTTCTCCAAACCTTCCTGTCTGTGTTGTTCCTCTAATCACCTCATTCCTGATCCTGTCCAACCTTGTCTCTCCTAAAGGGAATCTCAGCATCTTGAACTATGCCTTCTGTCTTCTACCTATTCCTAGTGTTTCTAATTCTTCCATCATGGCTGGTCTCACAACAGTCCTGTAAATCTTTCCCTTCACCTTAGCTGACACTTTTCTCTCACAGATTACTCCTGACACTTTCCCCCAGCTGTTCCATCCTGCCTGTATTCTCTTCTCCACCTCTCCTCCACCGTCTCCAGTGGAGAAATATAGTAATAGCATTGGTAATATATGTTACCGCCATTTACTTTTCTTGCCATAGTTAGTCTCCTCCGCAAATGCATCTTTGAGTGATGACTTAGTCACGTTATTGTGTTGCTTAGATCTGGTCTGTGATATTTTCTCATTCCATGTCATCCAGCACTGTGTCCAGTGCCCTCATGCAGCCACATACAGTGTGTTTGGTACCACTGCAGACATGTCCCCCATCAAACAATGTCTGAACTACAACGTTACGACGCACTGTGTTCCCAGCGTTCTGCCGCACCCACTGGTATTCCGGTATATCCCCGGGCGCAGGCTCAGCCAGCAGCCCCCTGCTCACTACGGTGATGGGTTAAATGCAGAGGCATAATTTCCCAAAGGATACTCCCTGGGGATTAATAGAGTTATAATTATTATTATTATATGAAAAACATCAATCGTTTAAACAGTATACGGTATAACGCCCAACCCTAGTGGTTAGCACACCTGCTTTGGAAGCAGAAAGTCTTGGATTTGATTCCCAGAGGAATAACATTTTTGATAACGTCAATCCTCCTCTCTAAGTTTGGTGTCAATTTAGTCATGTTGCACTGTAGACAATCCATTACCAGGTACCAGGGACAGGAGTCTCCACAACTGCCACCCAGGCCATACAGTATGACACCCCACGGTACCTACTTGTGGGTGGTGAGCCCATTGGAAACATTCCTTGTCCCACTTCATCACGGTTCTTTCAAAGTTTGACCCCCAGGTTTTTACTTTTGTTTGCAAGTGTGATGCCAGTAGCCGAGATAAGCCCATAAAAGTCAGCCAGGGATTTAGAAGCTTTGGGCCACGCAGAGTACAGGAGGCTGTGTACAGATGTCAATCTCTGCTCCAAGCTCCAAGCTCATCCTGATCCCTCTCAGTTTAGCCTCATGTATAGTAAACGGCCACCGAGTGGCGCATCACTCTGTTGCGCAGACATTGTTGGCAGCCCTTAATTCTGTGCAAGCGCCTCTTCGCACTTCACCAACTCTCGCACAGCAACTGGACAGTTTGGTGTAGAGACCCTTCTCTCTTCTCCTCCGGTTCTGCTCGTCTGTTGACAAGTTCGGAAGGGCAGCAGTCTCCAAGACTGCCACCCAAATCACACTACACCATACTGTGAGGCTTCCTCTGGGTGTTGAGTCCACTAGAGGTATCTGGGTTGGCACGGTGCTATGCTCAGAGCACCTTAGTGTGAAGGTGGTGGATTTTAACCTGAAGCCTTGTGGACCTAAGTCTGCTTCTATAATAATATACTTTCTTGTTTGTTTATTTGTTGCTTGTTTACTGTGTTTAATATCCACAAAGAGGTCGAAAGATCTTCCCTACCATACAAGTGCACTGTCAACAAGCTTGATGATTTGTCTCATATTTCTCTTTTTTTTTTTTTTTTTTGCCATATACAGGCATATTTTTTAAAGGTAAATTGTAACCTGTTGGTAAAGACATTTTCTTTTTGACATCTTAATCAAAGACTCCAGCCAATGTATAGAGAACAGAACAGACTGATCCAGATAGTGCTAGACAAAGCAGAAACGTCTTATTGAGCCAATGGAGCCATGTGATATCGATGTCATATATACAGTACAGTAGGACAACGGACAAAGTACTCAGGAGATTCACAGACGGGGCTGTGTGAAAACGAACCCAAGTCTGTTTTCTGAAAAACAAGCACAAAACCCGTCTTACTCTACACCCCTCTACGGTTGCCCCTGTATTTCATGTCTCACATTCCTTTTGCAGTGTAAAAAGCAACAGTTGAAAGTCATGCAGGTTGCTTGTTGAATCAGGTTTTTTTTTTATTTATTTTTTTTTTATCATTGTGCCTCTTGTTTTGGTACTTGCTTTCCCTCTATCCCTTGGCAAACATCACCGGCGTTTGTTTTAGTGAGTATGTCAAGGACAAAATTCTTATTATCATCTAGTTACAGGTTGGATCTGAGAGGTTTTCAGAGTAAAAGTGGAGCCCAAGCCAGCGGTTTGTGACTCGTTTATTGCTTTAGATAATGCATTGACATGTAATATTTGACATGTTGTTTTGCAGCAATACAGAAATTATAAGGTCCAAGAAGAAAGCGTACTGAAGGAATCTTAGCGATGATATCCTAAAGGGCCTGTTGTGACCATTGTGTGCCTGCATCCAAACATGTGAACAACCAACATTGATGGACGAGTAGCCACAATGGCCGTTTTCGGCAGCAGAGGCGTTCGGAGCTCCCAGGCTCCAGGGACGAGCAACGTCAGCGTCTCCAGCCTGGGTGACTTATGGACCTGCCATGACACACACCTAAGTGGTGCTTTGGAAGTGTTAGGATGGCGTTTAGGGAGGGGGAGGTGATAGACTCTGATGGTACAGTACATGTGAAGGCAGAGGACAGACTGCTTAGAGGAACTGAAAAACTGTTTCTAAAATCACATGTGGTGCTTGGTTTTTATGCGTCATTAATGGAATTAACTTATAGAATATATGGTATCTCTTTATTGGTATCAGGCACAAAGGCATTGTTCTGCAGTCAGAACAATGTACAGAGAATGTTGCAAATTTAGATCTAGACAAAACTGGCTGTGTAGCTCCAGTGAGTTTGGCCTTAAACATAATCAATCGTCCCTTTTTACTGCTTTATATTGGGCTTAGCATTTGCAGGTGGTCCACTTTTTCTGCTCACATATATTTATATTCACCACAACGTTGTCAATAGCGTTATTTGCACGAAAATAGAAGACTTTCGGGAAAGACAAAAAATAAACATTTCTTTAATTTTTCACCGGTGATGATGACATGAGGAAGGGAAGTCAACTCCTCATTGTGATCCACACCAGCTTTCATCGCCCTGCGTTGGGACAGTGCCGTGCTCAGTGCACCTCAGTGGTAACCTGGCAGTTGGTGGATTCGAACCCTCCTGACCCTAGTAATGCTCCTCAACCACAGGGCCACCAATTACCCTAGGACATAATTCTGTGACAAGCAGTGACCAGTGTCATCAACATTCACTATTACATTTTATTTCCTCTCGTATTCCCCTCCAACCTCTCCTTTGGTATTCTGTATTTCGCCAAGTTCATTTTTCTTCCCACTTCCCCATTACGATCCCACTGCAGACATTTGACTTCTCTTGGTGGGAAAATCACAGGTGTAATTAATAACATTAATGATGGCTCTAGTCCACATGTTGCAGTGGTTGCCAATAAATCTTTGCCAATATGTCAGCATGCAGAATACATTGGCCCTGGCATCAGAGTAACTCAATGAAATACAGCAAGCGCTAATGAATCTGGTTACATGTGCAGTTATTAAATTCTTTGAGTTACTGTTACTTACGGCTTCATCCTCCTCCTCATCCTCAATTCTACGCATCTTATTCTTCAGATAAAAACTTAACTCGAGCCACTGTTCGACTGTACCGACTCCGGGCATGACTGCAGAGAGAGGCAGTTACCTGTATTCCACTGAGACCCCTTGTGGCCATGCTGCTGCACCGAAGCCAGACTCACAGCAGCTGCTATGTTAATAAGTTTCTGTGTTGAGGTTAATTTGGGGAAGAGAAGCGATAACGAGGTTGGTCAAACTGTGGGCATGGCACGATGAGACCTTTAAGTAATGGTGTCACATATGGAACGGAGTGGGACGCCGGAAATAACAGACTACGTCAGTGAGGTCAGTGGTGGCCTTGTGGTCAAGGAAGCGGACAAAGCTTCAGGTTTGAATCCACCAGCTGTCAGGTTGCCTCCTATGGTTTCACCACCCAACCAACCCTAACCACCTCCCACACCACCCAGAAGACTCACACTATGGTGCAGTGTGATTTGGGTGGTACTTTATCTATCTATCTATCTGTGCCATGTCTCTGGCGGTGAACTGCGGTTCGCTCAGTTCCTAATTTGACTTGTTGTCAATCTTGACCTTGTTGATGAAAGTGTCTTGGATCCATGTCAGTAGAGCGTGCGACAGCCACACTGGTTGTTTTTTTATGCTGCTGACTGGATGACCTCTGTTTTTTCCTGGATTGTGTTAATAAAGTACCATATTTA
>JAFBJS010001251.1:130469-152109 GCA_016785265.1 Paraplagusia blochii
GGAAAGGGAGAATTAATAAAAAATAAAGACTGGGCAACCAAGTTGGCTAGTAAATTTACATTATACACAGAATAGAAGAACCTTCTTTTTTTGTCAATCCTTGCACTTTTGTAACATATTTCTCCCCCCAGGACTTGTTCTTTGATGCAAAACCAAGTCTTCCCTCCATTTTTTTTATTATCTTCGGTAACACATTATAAACCTGGAGACGTTCACTGCAGCCTAGATATGGCTGTGTGATGGTTAGGTGCCAGTGAGATGTGTCACTGCAGAAGGAGCCTTTCAGTTTGGGTCAGAGCCCAGTCCCTGTGGAGACATTGCGTTTCATCCAAAGTCCAGCACATGCTCTGGAGATTCTCCTGCCCCATGGTAGAGACGGTAGAGCTGCAACTGTTAGCTATCCCACATGTGTTCCGCATGGAATTGAAAATTAAATAGTGGTTACCTTTGTGTCGTCTGGGTAAAAAATGCATGTGCAGCTACATATATATATATGCAAATATATATATATATATATATATATATATATATATATAATTAAATAGTAATAGTATAATAATTGTAAATAAATATTAAATTGTATAAAGCCGAAATTACAGAAAAGAGATCAAGATGTTTTTTTTTTTTTTTTTTTGCTTGAGCCCACCTTGTGCTACATCATGTGCCTGGCTGTATTTCCCAAAGACTAATACGCTGGGATTTTTTGGGGGGTAATCTCGCATCACATGTCCTAGGAGTTTGCTGGTTCCATTACTGTTCAATACTACACTAACACCCTTGGTCAACTATGAAATATCCTCATTAATGTTCAATAATGATCAATGATTCATGAATGATGTCTTATTGCTTGGGTCACAACGTTTTGTAACTTGGGTCCCTAGAGGAATACCTCTTTTTCACTCGGCTTGTCCATTATTTAGGGGTCACTACAGCGAATCAACATTTTCCATCCACCTCATCTTCTGTCTTCTGTATCCTCAACTCAAACGTCAAATGTCCTCCCTCACTGCATCCATCAATCTCCTCTTTGTCTCCTACCTGGTAGCTCCATCTCTAGGATCATTCTTCCACCAATGTGTCCACTGTCCCTCCTCATGTCCAAACCATCTCAATCTGGCTTCTCTAGCCTTTTCTCCAAACTTGTCCTGTCTGTGTTGTCTCACTGATCACCTCATTCCTGATCCTGTCCATCCTTGTCTCTCCTAAAGAAAATCTCAGCATCTTTAACTTGCATATGTCATTTTTTTCTTCCTAGTTCCTTCTAATTATTTACTCATGCTGTAAAATCCCATCTCTTTGCAGTATTTTCTTTCCACTGTCTTTTTGCTTAAGGTTAATTGAGCAATTTTCTTGCATATTTTTTTTATCTATTCATTTAATTTAAACAGCTTTAGTCTAACAAAGAGAACAGCGTCATGTTGTATTTCAGTATTACACTTAAAAAAATCCTGATTTTCCACAAAACTGTTTTTAGAGTACAAGGTTCTCTTCTGTTTGTACTGTCACAGTACAAATCGTCAATAAATAAATAAGGACCTATGCTAGCATGGCCAGAATTAATTGAGCACCCACATGATAACCTTAAACTTTTTTTTTCTCTCTTTTTTTCAGCACTGCCCAGCTACACTTGTGGAAATCCCGGACAGCTAATCAACGGCCACCAGCAGGGGTCAACGTTCAATATCGGGGATAAAATCCGCTACAGCTGCAGTCCTGGATATGTACTGGAGGGTCACACCACCCTCTCCTGCCTGGCCACGTCAGCTGGTACCGCTGCTTGGGACTTCCCTCTCCCCTACTGCAGAGGTACGTAGGAGAGGACAGCATCACAGGAATGAGCAATTGAGATAAAGCTGGGAATTTTGACAACATGCAACATTTCCATTTGCTGTCAGTCCTTTAGTTGAAGCGCTGTCTTATTCCCAGTGACAAGGACCTCAGGTGTTAGCTCACAGTCAGGCTCCTGCTCCCGTTGTCCTTCCTTCAACATTAGCAGACACCCCTGTGGCAGCGACACCTGCCAGCGTGCATAGTCGGAGTGTTGATGGCTGTTTAGCGCAGTTTGTTTATTTGACAAATGTCATTCGTCCAGACGTGGTTCCCACAGCAGCCACTTGGGTAGACACGCTCATGTGCGATCTCACGTCCTTCCAATGTGTGTCTACATTTTCATGTGGCCACTGGGCTCACCGAGCCTTGCGATGCGACACCGCGCCATCTGCACCAAGGCTGGGAGTCAGGAAGCCCACATACTAGCACACATGGCAGGGCACCATGTGCCAGGACAGCCTCCGCCCACCCTATCACAAGCTGACATGGGAACATGACTGTACTCTACACCTAAAAAAAAAAAAATGTACAAGTCTCCCAGTATATTTCTAGAGTCCCATCTAGAAAACTTACACAAAGTCAAAATTTGTTCTTTGCACTGAAACTCTGCTAATTTTTCACCTTCACATCTCCACCCACTTGGGTGCCTCCTGGAATAGAAGAGCTGGCGCTGTTCTCCGGAGAGAAATGTCACCTTTTTTTTAGCCCCGATTACATGCCGATACATTTTGGAAAGTGACAGTCTCACTAGAAATTCACTGACAAGTCCAGGTTCTAAATCTGTCTTTTCTTGGTTGATGATATATCTACATTGTTACTGTCCAACCAATTGCAAGACCTAGAGCATGTGCAATCGCTGCATCCTACTTCTAACCAGGTAATGCTTTGCCTACAGATGGCGCTCTAAGTGCAGATGCAATATATGATCCGTCCTAACTGCCTAATGTGTTTACAAATCTAATGGTCTATGAAGGGAATTTGGTTAAAACAGTTTTGGCTGCAATACTTGCTGGGAAGCAGCTTTCATTCAGTAAATACACTTTCTCACACCTGGCAGGTTGCAGGTTTTATTCCAGTCTTGGCAGGTTACAAGCCACCCCCAGGTAGACTGGAGTGGACGTCAGGACTTGGGGAAAAAGGAAGGAAATCAAGCTACTTGTCATTGTGATCCACACCACTGCACACACCAATATGAGACCTCTGCATTTAACCCATCACCAAAGGGAAGAGTGGGCAGCAGTGACTGGGGACAATGTCATGCTCAGTGCACCTCGAACTTGGCAGCAACTTGTTTTGAACCTGGAACCCTCAGGATTAGTCCGTTTCCTTTACCACTAGGCCGCCACTGAGACCAAGGGTCTCAAACTAGGTACCGTGGAAGGAAATTTTGTGGCTCCAACCATGATATAAAATCATATTCCACTCAGGGAAACGCTCCTATTTTGATAAATCAAACGTTTCCGCACGTGGGACACTGCCGTTGCAGCAGAGTGCTTACATTGGCTGGCAGCAGTAACAATGTGTAAAGAGGGAAGAAGAGAGTCAAGGTGAAGAGTGGAATAAGAGAAGAGTCAGGTCCCTTTCTTCAAGTGTGAAGAAACAGCCCCGTGCGGAATATCAATGCACTTTCTCATCCTTTCTTCTGTCTGCCTTCCACGTCTCCCACTTCCTGTCACTCCCACTGCAACAATCACCTGTCACCTCTCACGCTGTTGCTCTTTTTCTTCACTGTCCAACCTCCCTGCGCACTTTTGCCTCAACCATCACAGCTTGTCACCTGTCATCCTCTTCATCCCCTTCTTCTTGGCCTTCTGTCGCGGTTTCCCCCCCGCTTCACACCTCACACCTCACAGGTTTCCGCTCGTCCGTGCACTCCCCTGCCCTCCCTCAGGGCACAGAGATGCGGTGACAGCAGGGATGGGTGATAGAAGGGGGCTGTCTGATCTCTCTTCCTCCCATCACTCTGTCCACCTTAAAACACCTCGCTCGGTGGACATCAAGAAATACCACATAGAAGACGGGACGTAAATTTCACTCAACCAAAGTCAGCCTACACAGTTGGTTTGTTCAGAAACAGAACAGAAACGCTATTTTAACGGTTCGTGTTTGGATTCTATGACAGAATTGACAAACCCGGAGCTGGCTAGGAAAGGACTATTATCGTTCCTGGAAAGTTAATTCTGTTTTTGTTTTGTTGGATATATGTCTGTAGTTTCCCTTAACTTCAACTCCACATCTCTAGAGGTTGCATTTAGACTTGTTGCCTAAAAATGTTGTCACATAGGATTGAATGTCTTCCCATCTAAACGCACAAAGTGGGAAATATACAGAAGTAGTTTGTTTTACCTAAGAAATACTGTAGTCTAACTGGACACGTTATTAATAATGCATTGTTGCCCATTTACAATATATAATGTAGACCAGCCCATCATTTAGGTGGACAAATATATTGATCATATGTCTGAAACATATGTTTTACATTGACAGACATGAAGTTATTGTAGGCTACTATAGACTTTTTAGGAGACTAATGACTTTAAATGTCTGTTGCACAGAAAAAAATGGAATAAAACCTGTATTAACTGGTTACTAACTTTCAGATTAGCCTTTCTGTTCCGGAACAAATATATTCCATCCTGTCTCTACTCTATTCTCCACCTCTCTTCCACAGTCTCCACTGCTCTGAACAGTTGAGCCTAAGTATCTAAACTCCTCCACCTTCACCACCTCTGCTCCTTGTAATCTCATACATGTCCTGCACCAGGCGAACATACTTCTCTGCCACTCCTGACTTCCTCATACACAACCACAATTTCTCCCTTGGCACCCTGACATAGGCCTTTTCTAAATCACAAAAAAAACGTCACAAATTTCCGGAGCAGATGTGGGCAAATTTAAGGCCCGGGGGCCAGATTTGGTCTGCTTAGCATTGTAATCTGGCCCACCAAACTTCTCCAAAATTTTTAATGGGTTGTTTTACATATATTTGAAATAATAAGGCACATTCCAAGCAGATATGGAGATGGCAGATAGTATATACAAGTAGACACAGGCCCAGGTGTGATAGAAGCAAATGTTGTGAACAATGCAGAGGATTCAGCAAATGTTAACGGGGCTCCTGTGCCACAAAATGAAATGCAACAGAATTATCCTGGAAACACTAGACCTTTCCTCATTATTTAAGTCTCCTTCTCTCTGTCTGGAGGTGGTGGGATTTCTTTAATTAACCAAAATATGAATTTATTAGAATTTAATTACTAAGCTCCATGTTGCGGCAGGTTGCATCATGCTCGCTAAACTCCCCTTTTTGTTGGTAGTAAAACTCAGCGGTCCATTTCAAATTATGTTATTGGCCTTTGGTAAAATATTTCAGTTGCGAGGCTTCGCACCTTTCCAATCTCCAGATCGGGTCATTTTTCACACAGTGTGTGAAAGCATCATAAAGGTTTTATGCAACTCCACGTCAGATGTGTTGTCTTGAATCGTCTTCAGGCTGGTTTTGAGCAGCTTGGAGAACATACCTTCAAGTTATTGTACAGTGTACAAAATAACATTGTCATTCATGGAAATATAATACCCTGGTTGCCATTGTTCAGACTGTCTTAAAGGGCTCTCCGCTCTGCTGTTTCTAATCATTTTCTATGATAATTTCTTAAACATTTGCGAACGCCAGTGCAGGTCGATTACTCTTAAGGTTTCGAGTTAACCAGTAGCTGCGGTTATGCCGCGGTTGGTGCAAATAGCCTTTTAACAACACTCCTGCATTCCAACTGTTTAGTAATGCTGTCGTGTCTTCAATTATCAATTACTTCTGCACCAATTGGCTGAGATTTAGTATTTTTCCCAGTCGGACTAAAATTGTTTTTTTTTTGCGATCACACAGCCGATGATGGTTGCGGAGGTACGCTGCGAGGCCAAAGCGGTGTGATAACGTCTCCAAACTACCCCGCCGAGTACAACAACAACGCAGACTGCACCTGGACAGTGCTGGCCGAGCCAGGAGACACCATCGCCCTGGTTTTCTCCGACTTTCAGCTGGAGGACGATTACGACCTGCTGGAGGTCAGCGGTACAGACGGCTCCTCGCAGTGGTGAGTATTCTCCCCCCAGAATGTAGCGTGGATTGTGAACTGGTTTCGAGACCCTGAGACCACCTGCCTTCAGGAACGATTTCTAAAATAAAGTTACAACTTGATGATTGTGAGGTTTCTCTGGGTTTTATATACACATTGAGGCAAGAATTTTGTGGTGCAACCCCAGCCTTGTCTTTTTTATTTTTATGTCAGACCTTGGTCTCTCACTCATTCTATCAGTAACCCCTTGTCACATAAACACAACTGCTCAGCTCCAGTAATGGAAAGCTAGAATATCTTGGCTTCAGTGTGGGTCTCTCACCATCTGTGGCAGCTCCTCCTCTCGTTGACAACTCTCTCAGCTCGGGAAGTAATTAGTAAGCTTGATTACCACCGCCAGCCACAAAGTGTCTTTTTACCCACACTTGCACTTACCCACACGCACCGCCACCCATATGGACACAAATGGACATGTGCACATTAAGTTTTCACACTTCTCAGCAGTACAGTTTTTATACTCGCGCTCTTAGAACTTGTGCATTGTTCACCCCAACATCAAAAGAGGGGTTTTTTTTTGTATTATTCAAGCTGTACACAAGTGGAATTTGAATGAATGGATGCCTATGCAGCCAGAAAGATTGTATTTGCCTGGAGTGAATATGCAGCAAATGAATGTTTTGTCTGTTCGGGAACATTACACCTTTGCTCAATGATATTTTAACAATGTTAAGTCTGGACTATGCTTTTTAGATAGGTCACATGTGTCAAGCTCAGGGGCCAGATTTGGCCCCCAGCGCAACTATATATGGCCCCAAAGATCATCAAATGTGGACTAGAGTTGGTCTATATACTGGCAGTGTTTGTAGGTTTTGCAGTGTATGTACTACATTACAGCAAATACATTATTTCCGGCATTGGGGCAGTTGGTGGCTCCCTGTTCAAGTCCCCAAGTTACCGCTGAGGTGCCCTGAGCATGGTATCTTGGTACCTCCACACGCTGCTCTCCGGGTGCTGGATCAGATGGCCACACCCTACTCATTCCGGTGATGGATTTAAAGCAGAGGTAGAATTTCCTGAAGGATACTCTTGAGGGATTAATAATAAAGTTCTATTCTATCTTTTTTTTCCCTGCAAATTCTTCCCGGTTTTTCATTTGGCCCAATCCCAATTTGAGTTGGACAACACTAAGGTAGCTGTATCTCTTCAACAGTTCCAATTCCATAGTGAAGTGACACTGCAAATATCTATTCTTTGGATTGGTACAATGTGATTTGAGTGGCATTTGTGAAGACTGCTGCCCTTAGGACCCAGTGAAGGATAAGTGGGAGAAGATGGATTCCCATGCTTCACAAACTCTGTACTTAACCGGTACTTGATTGATACCACATTGACTTCCAACTGAAAACTCAGCCCTGTAGTCCAATGTTTAAGTCTCTAAAATATTTGCTTGCTGATTGAGCGTCTGGCCCCACAGCAATATCAGTCTGACTGTGCTTTTTTAACACATTTTACAATTTCATCAGCTTTCTGTACCAGACTTTGATACCCTCCTTGGTGCCATGTTGGGTGCCAAATTCTCTACAGGCATTGTCATCTTTCTCAAGGATTTTTTTTTTTCTTTTTTTTTTTTTTCCACGGTGGCTTACAATGTCTTAAGGTGCAAAGAAAAGAGAAGAGTGAATGGAAACGTGAGCCTCAGAGTTGAAATACTGCTCGAGCCGTGCAGCGTGGCAGTTTCAGTAGATCATTCTCTGTGCGCAGAATATCTGCACGTGGGACCTAGTCACTGCAAAAATTTTGTCATGATCTTATTGCAGTACCTTCAAGCTACACAGGGTTTGATTTAAAAGTGTTGGTTCAACAGTAGATCCTCATTGGAATTGCTGCATAGTGCTCTTTCCTTACTTCTATGGTATTTCAGTACATTTCTAAGGCTCCGCGGACTGTGGCTTTTTCCCAGAGTCTTAAAGTCTCCCAACTTAATCTAGGGTCATTGACTTGTTTCATTGAAGGGCAAAATATTTTATGGAGAAACATATTAATAAAGATTATATTTTGTCTAACGTTGTTATTTGACATCCATGGACCGTAGTTAAAAGTTTTGTGGCCAGATTTTTGCCCCCAGGCCACAAGTTCTGTGGCCAATTAGCTGTGTTTTTTATTGAATTCATTTGTGAGTCCAAAACAAACAAAAGAAATGCACATTAACTTTATCTCCCCCTATAAGGTGGTATGGAATTGATAAATGTTATAAATGATAAGATACAAATGTATAATGTTCTGGAAGACGTGGGCAAACTTTTTGACTTACGGGCCACAACTGGTCCTAAAATTGGACACGAGTGCTGAGTTAAGAGCAGAAAGATGGAAAATTTGTTTGAACTAAGATAAATCACACGTAAAGGTCATGGAAAAACCTAAGATGCTACTTTCCTAATAGCCTTTATGACACCATTTACTGGGGAAACACAGGCATTGCAGGCAAAGGGCAAAATTATAATGAAAATTGAAATAAATTATTTAATTTGGACATGGTTGGCGGGCCACATTAAGAAGCCCATTCGGCATTCGGCCCACAGGCCTTGTTGTCCATGCATGTTCTAGAGGAAGGAACTCTTAGACAAAATAGGGGACGTGGTCAAATACAATGAGGGCAACCAGAGGGTTGTTTGGGAGGAGGGAAGAAAATTGAGTTTAATCTGTAATGTAATCACTCTAATCTGATCTGGGGGAAAATGTTTGAGGTCTTGGAGCTCAGAAATAGTTACCTGCAATTTCAAGTCCCGAGACCACAGGACACAAGACTTTTTCCCTGCCTTATTGTTACAAGTGTAGCTCTCTTTTTTTAATAATGTCTGTGATTTGTGACTTTGTGATTACATTGTTATCTTGCTTTTGACCGTGGTTAGATAGAAATTGCTAAGCTCCTCCCACAATTCGGAAAAGGCTTCTTAAATCAAGGGTAGGAAGAAATTCTCACTACATTAGTGACTCCTTATACAGCTCATTTAAATAAAAATAAACACATATTCAAAGCAGTATTATTCAGTACCTGGAAGAATAGGTACTAATCGGTAGAATAGAACAAAAGAGGGTCAGGATCAATAATGGGCTTCCCTGATTGATACACGAGAGCACAGATGAAATAAGTACCTGCTCAAGTCTGAAGGTGACTAAAATCAACCAGAGGAACCTCAAGTGCGTTACTTGTTTGCATAAAAGTGGCTGATTCCTTTTTGGTAGCATCAGGTATTGATACAGCCTTTGTAGAGCTAACATTCAGGTGAAGCTAAAGAATGATTGGCCATAAAGCTAAGGTTAGGAAGTAAGATGCAGAAGCCGATTAACTGCAGGGCTGAACAGGATGTTTAATGACAGCTGTTGGAGTCTACCTCTCCTCCACATTACTCTGGCAGGACATCATTGGTGGTGCTCGCCCGAGGGAATGTGTTGCTCTGCAATTACTCTGTTTGTATCCCGATTGATTTTCTTCCCCATCACTATCCACTTTGGGAAAATGTAAAGAACACCTGGCTCACCAATCGCCAGACGTGCATTTGCCTCCATGGTTCAAAGCGAAACTCACAGATATTTGAGTACGATTATCCTTGGCATTGAGCTGTTTTTCGTGAACATTTTTATCTCCCAGCAATTTTCCTGTGAGGTGAAAGAAACTTATGGTACATTTTATATGCTGTAAATTCTAATAAAATATCCTTAAAGTGATTCTTTTTTTTTTCTAGCTGAAAGCACAATGAACACCAGCATTGCTCTTATGCAAGGATTCCCAAAGTGCGGTAGATGAAAATGCGATGGTGGTTATGAATGACAAAACATGATGCCTTTAACCTTGCAAATTTGTTTCTTGCATCTAACGATCCATCCATCTCCGTCTGCTTATCTGGCTCCGGCTCGCGTGCAGCATTTGGAGGAAGCATCCTCAGACTATCCTCTCCAAAAACACTTCCTCCAACTCATCTGGTAGGATCTTGAGGCTTTCTGAGACCAGCTCAGCAACATAGTTGCTCCAACGTGTTCTGGGTCTTCCTCTGGTTCCCTTTTTGGTGGGACAGGACCCAAACACCTACTGCTTCCCTCACCTTATCTCTACGTAGGTTTTGCTTTTTGGGGGGATTTTGGTTGAGGCGTTGGGGTGTTGGTATCCCAATGTAGTAGGACATGCCTCGACAAAAGAAAATTGTGAACCATTGATTCAATGAATAAAAATCTACGTTGTTGTTGGGCAAGTGCACGGTACTATATAATTTTGCAGAGTTAAAACCTTCAGCAACTTTTGCCAATACCTTTTCTTTTATTGTTGGTGGTTTTTTTTTTTTTGTTTGTTGTTGTTGTTGTTGTTTGTTTGTTTGTTTTTTTTCACCAGCGACAACAAAGAATTCCCTCTATGAATGTTAGAGATCTAAAGATTCCAATGTATTTTGATGTCTTTATGTTGCTTCCTTTCCTTTTTTAACTCTCTTTGAACCTTTTTGCTTTATGGACAAAAAAAACCTATACCCCGTAAGGCATACAGATAATCCCTGCTGTGCACATAGTTGTCCACTTCCCTTACCTGGTGTATGTGTCAGACAGGGGTAAATAAAGACAAAGAGTTGTTTGAACCGGGCACAGAACAGTGGATAAATATTGACTGGTTGTTGGCTTGCCTAAACTGAGAGAGAACAGGGAAGTCTTTTTAAGTCCAACGCCGTCTTCTCTTTGGCCTCTACTGGGAGTTACTGGGAAATATCAAGGGATGAACAACTTGGCTTTTGTTTTTGTGTTGCAGGTTTAAGATGTAAGCTTTCATGCATCGCAGCTGCTAGATTTGTCTCTCCTCCCATGACCCAGTTTCACATTTGTATGTGTGAGTGCATGCCATCATGATAGTGTGTGCCAACTCAATTTCAAACTCAAAGAGTTTACAAAGGAGAATAATTGGAGAATGATCTGTAAAGCTTCAGAAAGAACAATGCAAAAGAATAAATCTTAGTTCTAGGATCAGTGATGGCCTGTCAAAGGTCTGCCAAGATGTAAGACTAGGGGTCTTACATGAGAATGAGCTGATGGTCACTGCTGCAGCCCTTGTTTTTATATTCATAATAAATATAAACATACATATATACTGTACATCATATTAGATTAGATTAGATTCTTTATTAGTCATTGTACATAATACAACGAAATTAAAGTGCAAAAACCTTCACCATTCAGTAACATTGAAACAATAACAAAAATGACAACATATTTCAGTATTTCAAGTACTCAACTACAAACACTGGGAAACATTGTATTGTTGAGCAGAGCTGCCAACACATTTTCCTCCTTTCTTGAAAACATCCCTTAAATTTACAATCTGTTTGTTGTCATACAGTAATGGGGACGACAAAGGGTCTTGCAAGGCGTCTTTTCCCCAGCCGCTTCCCCGAGGTGAATGTGAGCGAGGGCGCGTCCAGGTGTTTTTTTCTCTTTTGCTGTCGCTTCGGCCTACAATCATGATTTTAATTTTAGGATACATGTCCGATGTATTAAGAAATGATCATGAAATAGTTGGCTTTAACATATTTCGCTTTTAAATTGAAGTTGTGTAAAAGTATTGTTTAGGCTACGATTTACAATGCAGGTTGGCACAAATATTTGAATGATATTTAAATAAGGCCTATACACAGGGTACAGTAAAAAAAAAATGTAATTTACCGAAAAAATATTAGACAATAGTCTCAGTGGATTGAATGTTTTATGTCTAGTCCAGAGGTCAAGACATCGCATAGGTCAAGACTCACCAACTCACCCTACTAGAGGGTTCGGTGAATGTGCATATGAAACTGGTGGGGTTCCGTTGCTCCGTTAAGAACCACTGGTTTAGTCAAAATAATATAAATTTACCTTAAATAATTAACAAATGTGGCGTTTTGGTTCATGGTGACCTTAAAAAGCTCATATCTTCATCCACTTATCCGTTACCGGGTCATAAAACCTTACTGTGAGTCTTTATGTGGATGGTAAACCCCCCACTGGAAGTTACGTAGGCTGCGACCCTGTTATGCTCAGAGCACCACAGTGACAACTAGTGGATTCGAACCCAAAATGACTTCCTTAAACAGTGGGCCACCACTGTCCCTGGCTTCATATCCTATCCCCTATATTTTACTTTTTTAAAATCCTTTTTACCTATTTAAGCATCATATACTGTGTAAGTAGATCATCGTGACAGTGACTTCATTTTCAATTAACTTAATTAACTATTATTACCAATTTATTAGTGCAATTAATTCACTTTCATTCAGTATTTTTTTTTCCCAGGCTGTGTATATTTTGAGAACTGCTTTTGTTTTGTGCAGTGTTAACATGAGCATACGCAGCAGACTCCCCAATATTCCCTCAACACTCAGTATCAGTTACAAATGAATGTTGTTCAAGTCCCAAAGCAACTGTTCTGATGGCAATCTGTAGCTGAAACTACAGTTTGGATAATGGGCTATTGTTTCCATGCCGATGTGCGGATCGGTAGTTCCTAATGTAGAAAATAACTTGCTGATTATACCGCTACTACTGGGGCTTTGTTTTTTTGTTTTGTTTTTGTTTTTTGGGGGTGAATTAAGCTGCATTATTCACTTCACTGCTCTAATACCCTTTTCACCTTTTCTAATATGCATAGACATTTTTTCAACACTTTTCACCCCACTCCACTGTATCAGCAGATGCCATTTTTAGAATGCTGCAGTTCTCGGTCAGCATTATTTAACAAATGTGAATTGTGTTCAAGGGTTAGGTTGGTTGGTTCTTGAAAGCACAAGAGGAAATTCATCTTTATAATTTCAATATATCTATTGGTTTTTCATCAAGGTGATTAATGAAAAGGCTTAATTGATTACCAATTTTAGACAGGATATTCAGAGAAATTGTTGGTTAATTGTCTGTGGCTCTGAAATCTCCAATCTTTATGAAAACCGGTTCACCAACTCAATCAATTTCAATATTCACTCCTTTTTTTTCTTCCCTCCTCCGCTTGTTTTTTTCTGCAGTGTCAGCTTGATTTATCCATAACGGTAGTTTGCCTTATTGGCCTGCGCTCAATCAACAGATCAATATCTGTATTTGCAAGTATTTGCTCCGCGACCGCCTAAAAGTATGGTTGTCTGGGCGAAAATTTATTGAAAACAGCACTCAGTTGAGGACTCATTTTGCATCGCGCTATCGATCAAAACCCGAGTCGTGATGAACTTTGCACCACCCGCCAAGAAATGATCCAGCGGAACATTATCTCCCACACCTGGTGCTGTGCTGCAGATTGGCTCACTCCAGCACTCTGCACTTTGTTACTCTCTCTGTCACATTGCTCAGACCGGGAGCTAAAAGTGAAAAACATTTGGGATGCAGAGCGCAAGGTTAGCAAAAAAAGAAAAAGGGGGCCAATCATTCATCTGAATCCCATCAACTGTCAAGCCCCGCTACTGTTTTTGCTTTTGCATTTATTTATGGATTTATTCATTCACAATGCCAGAGACTGGCAAAAGCCAATTTTGGGGGTCCTTCAATTTATTTTAGGCGTCTATACACACCCTAATCGTCATTTTATCGTCATTGTAATGCAGTGGCGGGCCGTACATTTCAACCATAGGCCTTCAATGACGTCATAGTTTTGTGACGCCAAATTAATACACCTCAGAATAACATCAGTCACTAACACCTAACACCAGGACTTAAGAATCCAGCTAGCAAATATCGTACTTCAGATTCAATATGTTGCAAAATGACAACCCGGGAGAGCTCATCCAATCACGGGACACGTACTTGTTGCCTTCTATGTAGGGCCAGCTGGAAGGCCCTGAGGTCGCAATCTAGTGAGATGATTGGTCTGAGCGCTGTAAACTGAGCGGTTCATGTCCATTCACTTACAATGGGCAGAGACTTCACTTTTGATTCTGAAGGCTCTGGCAGATTTCATAACACTAGCTAGCTGAAATATATTTTAGATTAGATAAAAAGTTTTTAATAAAAAATATAGAATATTACCAGTTTACTTGAAAATATTTCTGAATAAATGAGTATGTTTAGCCGGCAGAGAACACTTTGCTGGCCCTGATGGCCCACCACTGTTGTAATAGTAAGAAACAGCAGGTGCAGCGATTTATCGGGCAATATTTAGTCCAACCTATAAACCAGCGTCCCAGAGGGAAGGCGGGCTTGATGGCAATGAGACTGTGTAAGCATGTCCAGCCATGTGTTACCTCACCCCGGATCCCACTGAGACCCAAGAACATGCAGAGGTTAGAGGTAATGGGCCAGATCAGTGTGCACTGACTGGGTGTCTCTTTGGTTGTGTTTACTAAGCACAGCACCGCTGGGATCCAATCTGTCGCTTTAAATAGTCCCGCAGATACCCTTAATGGGTTTTGATTTGTACACAGAAATATTTGAAGTTATACACATTGTCGCCCTGGGCCAGCGGAAGGCTTTATCGGAAAAAAAAAACAAAAAACCAAAAGCAGCGTTTCATCTTGGAAATCTCTCATATCAGATTTGCACATATTAGCCCGGGTTTAGAATGCTTGTTCTGCTCCCTTCAGGTGTTTCTGCTGTGTTTTTCTTGATAAATTACCCCCAAACTTTTAATACCACCCCCTTAGGGTGAGCCAGCGTTTTTTATCATCATTACTTAACCACCATCTGTGCTTGTACTTTTATAATTAGAGTAATCATGTTAGGGGTACAACTTTCTTTTCGATAAGAGATCTAATAATCAGGTATCTTAAAAACAATCGTCTGCTACGTTGTTTCATACGCCCTGCCTCCGTGTTTGCTGAACAGCCTCGGTCAGACGCCGTGTCCAGCAGTTGACTCTGACGCTGTGATCTGCTTTCCGGTTGAAGTGCTCTCTAATCCAATGGAAGTCTAATTTCAGAGGTCGTCCTGCTTTACGGTGTGATCAGAACAGAGTAATGAGTGCCTGGAAAATGGTTTTGCAAGCTCCTTTGCTTTGTCAACATCACTGTTTCCTGCCAAATTCCCCCCTTGCCCCTGAGCTTCACATAACTGTGAGGGACGTGACACCATTAGATTAATCAATCACAGTAATTAGCTCAGATGGATTAATAGGAGGAGGCCGGGCTTACAGCAGTGGCTTAGGAAGAATGGAACGTGCAGAATCAATTGGCCAAACACACAGCGCAATCCGTAGCTGGAAATAAAGGACATCGGGTTTGGCAATTAGATCAGTGAAGGCAGAGCAGCAAGGACAAGTACACGCGGCCTCAATGCCAAGACACAGTGTAATGTGTGATAGGAGTTTGGTGTATGTTGGGTTGTGGGTAAACATGCTTTTTTTTCCAGGGTTTCTGGTACTTTAAAGTGAGGGATCAGTATTCAGCACCAAAGGTTGCTCAACTGAGTATACTGTTAATGGATGGATGGATGGAATAGAATAGTCCTCTATAGTCATTTTACGTTAAAATGTACAACTGAAGTTAGGGAGCTCTGACGTGGATGGATGGCATAGACTGCTACCAAAATCACACTGCTCCATTCTGTGACCCTTCCTGTGGATGGTGAGCACATTGCAAGTTACATGTGTTGACATAATCACAGCTCAGTGGCAACCTGGCAGCTGGTGGATTAGAACCTGAAGCCTTGCGGACCCAATTCTTATTTTCTTATATATTTTCAAAAAGGAAATATAATTTGATTCATTTTTATAGAAAACTGGCATCTCAGTCTCCGAGACCATCTCTTGAAGGGTCAACGGAATACAGTTTTTCATTTTTATGGTCAAATTGGTTCATAGAAAGGAATTTTCAAGGTGACCTAATCGGTTAAAAGTGTGACTTTTTTTTTTCTTTTCTTCTTTTTCTCAAGACTAGACAAGGTTGGACTGACAGCTTGGTGCTATGGAGTCATAGAGCGGCTTTATACCTGCTCCTCGTGGTGCTCCGGCTGTCGATGAGTTGTTGAGGAGCAGTTGTTTAAAGCTCCTCTCCTCCCCATTCCTCAGACACAGTCTGCTTTTTTTTTGTATGAGCTGACACTCGACCCGACCTGAATATATTTACAGAGGAACCTTTATGAACTCTGACGAACGTGCTTTGACCAGCAATTGCGGTCTGCACAGTGGTGCGGCTCCATAAAAGCTCCTGACAGAAAAAAAAAACAAAAAACAAGAGAGCAGCGGGAGGAAGGCTGTGTTTCCTAACAAAGAAAGAAAGAAAGAAAGAAAGAAAGAAAGAAAAAAATGAAGGAAGAAAGAAAAATACCAGGAAAATAAGTTTTATTTTTGAAACTTTATAAATTATTAACACCCTGTGTCTTCTTATTTTGGCACGTACACAGCGGGTATTCATTCCTGGTAGAGGTTTATTTCTGTTTAAGTTTGGAAATTGATGTGATTTTAATTTACAAAATAAAAGAAACAGACTAGACATCAAAATAAGTGTCAGGTAAAAGTGTCAAAACATAATGTCCTGGTGGTTTTATTCCATTATGTAACATGGTAAGTTTTTATTTGATTGCAGTGTTATAATCCAAGATGTAGTTTTTAATTTCTGTGAAAAGGTTTTATTTTTCCCCAACTTTTTTTTTTTCCTATATTATTTATTCTATGTTACTGCACTTTGCTTACTCATTAGGTTCCCTCAATAAGACATCCTGCCCTTGGTGGAGATTTTAGGAACGAGTTAGAGAGGTGTCAGCACAATATTGATCCTGCAGGACTGCAATATTTCTTACTCTCTGTGCTTACAGAATGTGACGGAAATTAAGACATATCGATGGATACGGAATTAGATCTCCTCAAAGCTAAAACACGTGTTTTTTCGAGGACAATGAAGTTGTCAGCGTCTGATTGTCCTGTATTTGCAGTGCAGTGGGATACACCTATTTAAGCTTGTCACTTCTGGTATGATGAATAGGACCGTTGTCCCGGTGACAGTTCGTCCTTAACGTGTCACTTAATTCGGAAGCTTAAAGTTTTGTTGAATGCGATCAGAAATATAGTTGCAATTTTTTTTTTTCATTTTTGCTAGGGAGCTAGTGACTGAAGGGGTTATGTGAGGTGTTCAGCAAACGCAAAAGTATAGCTTGTGTGTGTATGTGTATTTGTGTTAGTTTGTGTTTGCGTGCGTGTGACTGCTCACTTCTGCGTGAACTGACAGGAGTTAAATCAAAAAGGCCCAGTCAGTGGAGCAGCCCATCCATATATTCTCAGTATTACATTTTACGGCATTTATGGTTATTTGGTGCTTACTCCTAAATCCCTGTATACTTTGATTGATGGATCTTAAGTCAACTGCGAGTACCGATCTGATGAAGTCTCATAGTTTCCACCCACACACACATATACAGTATATATATATATATATGTATATACTGTATATGTATATATATATACTGTATATATGTATATATACTAGATATAAAAGGAATCAGGATAGAACTGGTTAACTGATAACAGATTCCTATCTAGTTGCAGTCACATATTTATTTTCCATGGTGTTGTTGATAGTAACCAGGGCTTTGTACAATTACTATTTACCACAAAAGGTATGTTACCCTTATGGTTTTTGGTTTTCTACCATAAAATTTACATTCCCAAACAACAACAAAAAATAATCCTGGAATTGTTAATATATATTTATATCAAAGACTTTTGGAATATGTCTGTAAAGTTTTGTTGGATATCCCTCAACGTTGCATTTAGATTTGCTTGACGCCGGTTCAAACCAAAAAATGTCGCATGAGATTCTCACAATGTCTTCCCATCTAAACACAAGAAGCGTCAATTATAGAGTAGTTGAGTTTCTGTCTTTTACCGAATACTGTAGTCTAACTAGACAGACTGTTGATAATGCATCGCAGCCTATTAACATTTATTGTTCAACATCCCATCATTAACATGGACAAATATATTGATATCATGTGTGAAACTAACATTTTACATATTGACAGACTACAGTATTGACTTATTCTTATATCTTATTGTTGTCTTTGAGACGTGACGTGAAGTGAGTAGTCAGTCCTGCTCTAGTCATTGTAGGCTACCATAGACTCTCTGTTTCGTTTCTGTTCCAAGCAAAATGGCAAAAACGTCTCCTTTTTTTTTTTTTTCAATGGTTTTACATTGATAACCAAAATTACTGAAATTCTTACATGAGTAGCTATAGCATTATACTGCCGAAAGCAGTTCTTTTAGGCATTCCATGTTTTTTTGTGATCATTCTTTTTGTAAGATAATGTTCCTTTAATGGTACAAGATATAAAAGCTTTGGAGGGATGACATTTACTAGTGTTGCCACCGTGTCCTGGTGAAATTCACAAGCATCCTATTAGCGAGGTTGCAACTGTCTGAGACTCGGGGATGGTCCACTTTGGAGCATGTCCTTTGTTATTTTTTTTTATTTTTTATTAAATAATCGGATTGTAGGATATAAAGAAAGGAGAACGGTGGGCGAAGAGAAGTGAAAATAATTGAAACAAGGATTAGTACGGTTGGAGATCACACAGACAGAATTAACAGCTAGGGCGGCTTTTCTTTATCACCTGCCGATCAGTGTTGCTAATATCAGGATGCTATTACCTTCGCTATCCTACCCGACTGTGAGATAAGGGCGGATTATGGCAGGTGCTGTGGCCAGTGAACCAGGAAAAGCAATGTGATTTGTCTTTGCATGGCTAATTAGCGTGCCGTTTGCACAGATAAAAACAGATCAGGGATGAAGCTGTTTCCTTGACGGAGGGCCAGCTACCGAGGCTTTGTTGTGGCATCATACAAAAATAACAAATGTTAGCGTGTGAGGGTTTAACTCTCTTCTGGGCACCCTTTTAGAACGAGAACCAATGAGAGGTGGGGGGAGGCGAGACTGTCTTCTCTGCAAGGCTGCCTGCCAGCAGAAACATGTAGGAACGTTCCCCTGTGTTTCCTCACACTGCTGTGTCATGTTAATTACTGCTGCTTACATGCCCCAAGTCTAGAACACTGTATAACGGTGATCAAGCTGATTAGCTGATACAGCTCAGTAATGGTACCAGGAAAATGGTTTCAACATTGGTCGACCCAAGATTGAAGAGTTTCAGTCGCCTTTTGGATGACATAAATGCATCTTTTTTCTTATCATAGCAATTAGTTAGTATGCCAAATACTATGCAAGAGAGTTTAATTTTATTTTTTATTGCTTGGTTATATAGTTACATACATATATGTTGTACCAAAGTATCAATACAGTATGGGTATTTAAACATTCAAGGTGTGTAAATTTCTCAATAAGAGCAGTGAGCTCATTTTACTTTTAGAGTCTATATATAGTGGCATGTATGGTAAGGAACCCAAACTAACCTTAAGGGTGTCAAGGACCAGAATAAGACACAGGACTCAGACGCAGAGATGCGTAGATAAAATGGGCTTTATTTAAGCACCCAAAATATAACTAAACTTAGTTCAAGAAACAAAAATTTACTCCTTAAAAATGGAGGCCAACAAGGTCAACTGTAACAACAATTCACTCCTTAAAAATGGAGACTGGATATTCAAAAATAAACAAACAAGGACAAACCCTCCACACAAAATCACTCCTGAGAGGAATTAAACCTGACCTGACAAGAAGACAAGGAAATACAGACTGTGGACTAAGAAGGGCTGGGGTGTACGCACAAGGCGAAACACTCCGGCACAAGACAAAGGAAGACGCAGACAATATATACACAGGGTAATAAGGAACAGGTGGAAACAATGAGGGCAGGCAGGACAATCAGACCGGTGACACATGAGGAAGGGTAAGTGACCTGAAACAAGAGGAGAGTTATTTCAAAATAAAACAGGAAATGACAAGAACAAAACGCAACTTGATCTCACTGCGTGATACAGGGCAGCGCTTTTCACAGTTCCAAATTGCAGTAAGTCCTTACTACTCAGTCGTTCTTCTTTTGACCAATAAATGTGCTGCAATTTTTTTTAGGGGGATTCCAATCTTGTGAGCAAAATCAAGAGATGAAATACCGTAAAACACTGTCTAATGCAGTGTTTAACGGTATTTCAGGAAGGATGAAATGCAAACTCTTTGTCATTGTGATATACACCACCACATACAATGGAATATGATTAAAGCATTACCAAAGTGAACTGTGCCAAGGGAGCAGTGAGTAAGGATGGTGCCATAATCAGTGTATTTCAGTGGTAAGCTGGCAGCCGGTGTATTTGAAACAGAAAACCTCCGCACCCAAGTAATATTATTTACAATATATATTTTCTTGTAATTTTTGTGATGAAATAACATTCTCTAATGTAAGTAAAGACATAAAGCAAATTGAAATAGAAAAACATGGCTGGTAGCTTTGTTTACCTTGTGCACATTGAACACAGCGTTTAACTCGCTCTTCTTTTCCTCAGTCTGATTGCCGAGATAAAGATTCTGAGATTCTCTTTAGGTTTGACTAGGATGGACAGGGTCAGGAATGAGGTGATTAGAGGGACAACACAGACAGGAAGATTTGAAGAAAAAGCTGGAGGAGACAGATTGAGATGGTTTGGACATGTTCAGAGGAGAGACAGTGGATACATTGGTAGAAGAATGATCCCAGAGACGGAGCCACCAGGTAGAAGAAAGAGAGGAGATTGATGGATGCAGTGAGAGAGGACATGGAGGTGGTTGGAGTTGGGGATACAGAGGAGAGGGTGAGATGGAAATTGTTGACTCACTGTGGCAACCCCTGAAAAAAGGTCAAGCCGAAAGGAGAAGAAGAAGAAGCTTGGTGAAAGTTGACCCTTTTATAACACCCTGCCATGCCTGACTATGTGCAATGCTGACTATATGCATGAATAATATAGAAAGGATGGAGTGAAGGAAAGAAGGAAAGTGAACTCCTTGTCATTATGATTCAGACCACAGCACACAACGAAATGTGACCTCTGTATTGAACCCACCACCAAGTGAACACTGGGCAGCTTTGAATGCCCGGGGAGCTGTGAGTGGGGACAGTGTCTCAGTGGTAACTTGGCGGTAGGGACCCAAGTTCACTTCTTAACCACTAGGCCACCAACTGCTCCCCTAACTATCCCACCTCTACTCTCAAGGATTTCTTTCTTGAGATTTGTCTTGGGATGCATTAAATATTGATAAGGGAAGACCTAACGTATATGAATACATATGGCAATAATAATAATAATAATAATAATAATAATAATATTAATAATGGCTGAGCCCGGGGACCTTAACCATTAGGCCACCGACTGCCCCCACCCCCAAATAAATATATACAGTGATGGGAAAAATTATTAGACCACTCTGCTGTTTTCTTCAATTCCTTGTTCATCTTAATGCCTTGTTCCACTAAAGGTTTATCACCTGGAGGAAACAATGAACACAAAACCATGCAATGACTAAAAGCACTGTATTTGTCAGTACAATGATATTGCTAGTGATGTAGGAACGGAAGTGATTTTTATCACTGTCAATAAAACCATGCAAAATGGCTCTCAGCTCTGAAATTAAACTTAATTATGAGCATTATTTTGTTGTTATTATATTTGTCCAGATTAATGTAGATTAAGTGGAAGCAGACTTTTAAATAGACAAGAAATTAAAGAAAGACTGGTCTAATTATTTTTTTTTCCATAACTGTATATATAGAGCTCAATGACTTCATTTTGATGTGACTTTGACATACTGGACATGGACTCCAGACATTTAACTTGGTCCAAAAGTATTTTATCGCAACCAGTACAGAGGTGAGAAAGTAAATGGAATACACAG
>JAFBJS010001251.1:154931-187129 GCA_016785265.1 Paraplagusia blochii
CTGCTACACTTCCCTTAATCATCTGCCTCTGCATTTTCTCCACCGGGTTTCTGAATAATATGCGCTAAATGCACGAGCAGGGATTGGTCAGAGTCATAGTCCGAGGCCACTTGTTGCTAGCCACTCCCGTTTGTGCTGTTGCGGTGCCGGTGGTGATTTGTGCGATGACAAGGCAAATTAACAGAAAAGACTGATTTAAAATGGGGAACAGAAGTGTTTGCTGTTAGTTGGGACTGGATACGGAGACTGGATGATAGTCACTCATAGCATTTACCCTTCCCTCAGGCAACAACCACTCTGCCAACCCGAGCGTGTGTTCGCAGACGTGGTGAATTCCAGTCTAATTATCAAACACACACTGCTGCTCAGGGAGCAGTGTGGCAGATCCCAGGACAGGAGTGTGAACATAAAGCACACACACACACACATGCGCCCACACACAGTAGATATATATTTTTGGTGGAAATATAATCTGGGTGCTCATGGGCATGGCTTTAAAGTCACATCATTTATTTAACTCTGGCTAATTGAGTCCAATGGGATTGTTTGTTATGAGTGAGTTTTTCTTATGAGGGAGGAGGAAAATAGAGAACTACATGTGCATACTCATCATATACAATAGACTGAGCTTCTCACTGCCAGTGTCTGTCTCTGTATTCTGTCTCTCTCATTTTTTTGGGTCTTGTGCTTACACATCTAATCACCTCAACAATACATTACAATTCATCTGTAAACAGCCGAGCATTGGCATCCAAAGATCAACCTGAGAATCCAACCGGGATTTTGCACAGCTTAAAAAAAACACACACACGCACAGTCTGTCAGCGAGGGTTAATGATCTGTTTCAGGTATCACTTCTGGGGTATCATACATCACTTTAAGATGCAACATTTATCTTCAGTGTTTTGTTTGGCTTTGTTCATGTGATAACACCTCTTTTGATTACCTCTGCTCTCCCACGCGGACCAGTGGTTGGTGTATTTATTCAGAATGCATTTGGTTAAAAAACCAACCCAGTATTTTGTTTGTTATGCTACCAAAATCTGTGTCTCTCTCATTGGTGCGAGACTCCTGGGTTCATTTCCTGAGCAAGATCGATCTGGTTGGCATTGTGGTGGTTGGCTACTTCCAGTGGACTCATCACATCAAGGAAGGTTCATAGAGGGCTGGTCAGGTGCTGTAATTTAGGTGCCGGTCATAAGGACCGCTGCCCTCATGACCCAGTAATGGGTAACTACACAAAGAGGATTGGATATCTGAGAATTCTGTTAATCCAACGGTGCAACAGTTGCTCTCCTTTTTGGGGATCTCAACTAATTATTGTCATTAGCCACTTTATATGTATTGATCAAACACCAATAAACATATAAGGAAGGAAGGTAAACTCCTTGTCATTGTGACGAAATGTGACCTCTGTATTCGACCCTGGTCTGCAAGACCTTCCTTAACCACTAGGCCATCAACTGCTATTTGACAAAATCAAATATTTGGCACTTTGGTCTGAAGCAAAGGTGCTTAACCTTGTTGGTGCTACCGCATCCCACCAGTTACATGTTCACATTCACCAAACCCTACTTTAGTTGGGTGAGTTGGTGTGTCTTGACCTCCGCGGTGTCTTGACCTCCGTGGCAGAGGCTTCACCGAACCCTTAGGGTTCGATCGAACCCAGGTTAAGAACCACTGGTCTAAAGGCAACGTCTCTGTCATTGTTGTGGAACTCCAGGGTTCACCTCCTGGATAAGATCAAATACTGCTTAGGTGGGCACCTACCTCGTAACCCGCAGGTTCTGGAGGGGCTGGAACAATGCAGTTTGACATGGGTTCCAGTTGTGAGGAATGCCCATGATAACTGGTAACAGATGGGTGGTTGAGCAAAGTATCAAATTATTAACATATCAATACAATTAAATTTGCGGTGCTTTGGTCCCAAGACACGGTCATTGTTGTGGAACGTCAGGGTTCAGCTCCTGGGCAAGATCAAGTCCTCCTTAGGCTGGTGCCTACCAATAGGTTCAAGAGGGGCTGGCATGACCTAGGTTATAGTCATGAGTACTGCCCGTACTACCACGTATAAGAGGGCTTGTTCCCCATTTGGAGGGGGATTTTAAGCTCTGCCTTCATTACCCAAATTTCAACAAATTATTGTCATTTCCCCAATTAATAAACTCATATACGGCTGTTGGCTTCGAGTGAGTTAGTCACCTGCTTTGGGGGTTCTAAAGGGACTGGTGCAATGGGTTTTTCATGGCAATCTTGGTGACTGCTGCCTCCGCAACCCAGTAACAGATAGGCGGAACCAAATGAATGGATGGATGATACATAGAAAATAATTTATCGCTCATCCATTACCTCAGTGCAAGTCAGAAGGAACAAGGCAAAGTGAGAGAAACTGGATTGAACCGGACCCTGGTAGCTGCTCCGTAAACCTAAGTAGAAAAGCGCAAAGGCAAATTGTCACTGCCCTCTCCTCATTCATTTTCTCCTGTGACATTGATGCATTTCTAGTCAAGATCACAGAGCCAAGCAAGGCCACGTCACTTTCTCCGACATGAGCGAAATACACCCCAGCACCGTGGGAGACAGCGTTACCCCAGGCTCTTTGGCTGTCAGGGAAAGACAGATGCTGATTGACGGCTAACACAAGGTCTCTGTCGCAGAGAAAGTAATCACTTTCACCGTGGCAAGGCTAAGTCAAGCTCAGGTTTGATTTTTTTTTTTTTTTGATAGCCCAGAGGTGCAAAGCTGTTAAGTACTCCCTATGTACAGGAATTCTTATAAACTATGGACATGTTAATAACTAAATATTAGAAACTAATCGGAAGTTTGGGTGTTTTTCTGCATTTTTTGCGCATGTTTCAAATGCTAGGGATGTAGTTCATCTTGTCTGTTCAAAGAAGAAATATACTAGATCGCTTGAATCTATTTCCTAGACCTTGAGTGTAAAATCTTGTCACCTTTTTTTTTTAGTAAGCCACCTACATGGAGTTCAGTTTCCACAAGGATCCATAAGGATGATGATTACCTCAGAGGTGGAAAAAAAAAAAAGAAATCAATGCTGTGCTGCGCCATCACAAAGGGTGATCTTTGTGTTTGGATCTTTGTGCCCAGAAGGAATCGAAAAACATCCAATCCCTGTAGGTACCCAACATAAGGGCACAGATACAATGAACATTTCAGACCTAAGAGCCGTTGCGAACAACTAGTTGCCATCGACATCAATATCATCTTCAGTTTCTTCGATTTTGCCGTCACGTGTAAATTAATATACCACTCTTGCATGTAACAACTGCTGAGTAATATATCATCTTTCTTTATAGGACTCCCTCTGGAGGTAAGGAAAGGACCATTAATTGTCAACCAACTAAACCTACAGTATTTATTACCATTGGTGTGAAATTAAACACCCATGGGTGGTTTGTGGTTCCGTCAAAAGCCATTTATTTCACACATCCGCCCACTCATGGTTTGAAATCACTCGCATTTGAGGTTTTCTCTTATAGCTTCACTATTAATGAGAGAGAAATCATTGAAAATGCCAGCGCTGACGCCACCGCCGTCCTATTAGGATGCTCCTGTCTTAATTAACTAATGTCAATGTGGTCATTCTTATTACAGATGTCTTACGTTTTGAGTTTTAAGCTGGAACAAATACCAATTAGAGGCTGTTGCGTATGATACTCATATGCACTCATTTGCAGACATAATACTGGTAGTTGCACTATGGGTGTGAGTACTGGTATTAGAGGCAAGACAGTGATAGTAGGAATTGCTCAGTCCTCAGCAGGCATGTCCAAACTAAGAGCCGGGTCCAGATGTGTCCTCTTCGTCTTTTTAATTCGGCCCATCCAAGTAGTCTAAATAATATATTTGGGATTCTAATTCTGCCTTTTCCTTGCTAAAAACATTTACACTCTTTGCATTTTTTACACTCCATCTATTTTTTCTTCACCCCACCCCCTCCATCACCCCTCCTCCCGCCCCCCTCCTCGGCCCCCATTAAAATTAGGTGCATTGAAAGTCTATTATACCAGCCATGGGGAAACTAAGGCACGGGGTCCAAATGCAGCCCATTCAGTTTCGTAAGACTGCCTACCAAACTAGTCCAAATTATATTTTTTGTTTGTATTGGGATTATAATTCTGCCTTTTCCTTGCAATACCCAAGATCCCCCTGTAGTTGGCATGGAAAAGGCTAAGAGACGCCCCCCTCCTCGGCCCCCATTAAAATTAGGTGCATTGAAAGTCTATTATACCAGCCATGGGGAAACTAAGGCACGGGTCCAAATGCAGCCCATTCAGTTTCGTAAGACTGCCTACCAAACTAGTCCAAATTATATTTTTTGTTTGTATTGGGATTATAATTCTGCCTTTTCCTTGCAATACCCAAGATCCCCCTGTAGTTGGCATGGAAAAGGCTAAGAGACTTTTATGTCACATTTTCACCACTATTCTTTTTTCATACCAGTCAAAGTATACCAGGCATAAGCAAACTAAGGCTTGCGGGCTGGATGTGGCCCGTTCAGCTTTGTAATCTGGCCAGCCAGTCTTGTCCAAATTATGTAATCAGTTTTTATTGTGATAACACTTCAACCGTCTCCTGCAATGCCCTTGTTTTTCCTTATAGATGGCACAGAGAAGCAGATTCACACTGTTAAAGACGATGGTCTTGGAATCAAAAAGGGGTTCGATATCTTTTACCAAGTAACTGTTTCAATTAGCACCAAACTAATTCCTTCTGGTTGGATTCCATTACCTTATTTAGTTGAAGATCGCAAAATTAATGAGATGAAGGACAATAAGGCACTAATGGTCCCGGTCTCACTCCTCCTTCCTCACCCACGTTCTCCTCCATCACATGCGACTGTTAGAGCCGGTGCTGATTAATGTGGCCATAATCAGCACAGAGACAGAACTGTGTGATTTATATTAGTCATTTAACACAGTTGGAGATTCCCTCCAGTGTCTTTGAGGAGGTGTTTACATCGCTTTGTCTCTTAGGTCGAGTTTGACTCTTGAGTGTAAGAAAATATTTCATGCCTTTACCATGTAGCAACTTATTCTTCTTTTTTTTTTTTTTTTTTTTTTTTTTTACAACTATTTTATCATCATTTTACGGTATAAATATGGAATTTTCTGGCTTATCCTTCAGTGAACTCTAGTATTTCTAATTCCACATGTGATGGTCTCATTGTAATGTGGTCTACTTTCAACCATGCTAATGATGTGGACTATTAAAAGTACATAAATTCCTAGCATTTTGGGGCACTCATTCAATACCAGATATTTTTATCTTAACAGCAGCTGTATCTTAATCGTCTATTATTAATAGCAAAGTGAATGTGTAAAACATACAGTATCTTGTGGCAAAGTCTGTGGTTTGAAACCGTCTGGGGTGAAAATTGATATAAAACAATATATATATATTTTTCTTTTGTTGTCCCTCTTTCATGGGTTGCAGCAAACCAAGTTTTTTTGTCTCCCCCTGTCCTCTCCATCTTCTACTCTGACTCAAACGTCCTCCATGTCCTCCCTCACTGCATCCATCAATCTCCTCTTTGTCTTCTACCTGGTAGCTCTATCTCAAGAATCATTCTTCTACCAATGTATCCACTGTCCCTCCTCTGAACATGTCCAAACTGTCTCAATCTGGCTTCTATAGCTTTTTTTCCAAACCTTTCTGTCTGTGTTGTCCCTCTAATCACCACATTCCTGATCCTGTCCATCCTTGCTGTCCTAAAAATAATATCAGCATCCCATGAAGTCAAATTTTTCATATCAAAACGTAAAAAAGAAAAAATCTCAATCACATGCAATGGAGCAATGCACACATATTCAATGTTACATCACCATGTTATATTACCAAAAAGGGGAAAGTAGAGCAGTGTGTTTTTTTGTTTTTTGTTTTTTTTTTTTACATATTTTTGTTGTAAATCAATGTCACACACTGTGCAAACATTGAGGAAAGTCAGGAGCAGTAAGAACAAATCTTTTTCAATAAAGGAATCTCCAGCAGATCCGGACTTGATGTTAATTCATTATTCCTGACAGAAACTGCAAGGGAAATTAGGGGTAAAAGGCAAGGAGACGGGAAAGAGTGCGTGAAAGTGTAGCCTCACCTGAACCTGAAGTTGTTTAAGCCAATATGTCAATAAGACGTGATTACTTAGAGTTCTCTGCGCAAATCTCTTTGGTGATTCTCTGCTGTCTGCTTTGTCGATAACACTCATCGCTTCATGGGGGGAGGTTAATATATCACGGCGGAGGAGTGGCGGCATAGGGTAAAAGGTTAGCGGTAACTCGGGGGGAAGTAGACGGAAAGTTAGGGTTAGGGTTGCTTCTTCTTGCTAATGAATCACGATTGTGCGTAAGGTAGAGGTTTTTGCGTCTTTCTTTCTTCCTTTGTCCTTTTTTTAACCTTAAGGTGTTTTCTTACAAATTTACATGGATTGATGACTTTAATATTTGTCTGCATTCACACCATATGCCTTTTGGGCCGCAGTGTAGAAATAGCTCGCAACAAATGCACGTTAAAGCCCTTAAAACGGGAGGGAGGCACTACAAATAGAGCGTCATGTATTTTTATCTCTTCTGAATAGCTATTGACTTAAATACGAGGAAGGGTAATAATTAAAAAGATGAGGCGCTATTAGTGTAGGTGACTAAAATGGAAGGAACCTGTTCCACTTCTACATTACACCTTAATATCCCCTTACACTTTAATCAGTTTTCACAGCCCCATTTAAGCAAATACCCCCATTAGCAGCTGTAAAAGGCTGAGAAAAGAAAAAAAAAAAAAACAACTTGGTTTACTGCCAAACCACAACAGTGGTTGGAGCACTTAAATTTTACAGCAATTTTTCCAACGGTGCTGTTGTGATGCAGGGTTTGCATCCAGCTGAAAATCACCCTGGTTGCTTCTTATAAATATAATAATATAAAATATAAATGTCCATGATTATTTTAAGATGTGAACTTCGACAGTAGAAATTAAAGGTGGACTATATTACACAACGCTGGTGTTATTTTATTCAACACCTGCAAAATATAAAGCTCTGGATATGTGAGAACACTGACTATTGAGTTGAAAATATGACAATGCCAAGTGTGTGACTCATCCTTTTTTAGGATTCTGCCAAGGCTGAAGAGCACTTTTGCAAAATGAAAACCCAAAATTACTTTAATCTTAACAAATTCTTGCTTATTTCTTAGGCACTGTTGAATGAACACATGAATATTGCCTGTTACAAAAGGACATTCCACCAAAGAAAAAAATAACCAAACTGAACATTTTATGATCATTTGGGATTGAATCATATTTTTACACAGTCGGATTACACATTCCAAGATGGCGCTAAAGGCAGTAGCAGTTGACTTGTGGTCACTGTGTCCTTAATTTCCCAAAGGGTACTCCTAAGGGAATAATGTATTGTATGTTAAGTATTATCTATCAATCCGTCTGTCTGTTTGGCACTATCCATCTAGCTGTCTTACTATCTGCCTGTCTCTATTAATCTGTCCAGCTCTATCTATCTATCTATCTATCTATCTATCTATCTATCTATCTATCTATCTATCTATCTATCTTGCTAGCTAGCTAGCTGGCTATGTAGCTTTATGTCTGTCTGTCAGATGATCTTTCCATCCATCTGTCTAACTGTCTGTTTTTCTGTTGGTAGCTCTATCCATCTATCTGTCTACCTGTCTGTATAGCTGTCTGTCTGTCAGTAGCTCTATTCATCTATCTGTCTGGTTGTGAAGCTGTCTGTCTGTCTGCCAGTAGCTCTATCCATCTTTATATCCGTCCAGTTGTCTGTCCAGCTGTCAAGCTTTCTGTCTGTCTGTTGGTAGCTCTATTCATATATTTGTTAGGTTTAAATTTAATTCCATTTTGTCCTTTTTGTAAAATAGTGCATTGCATCATCATCTTCCTCAGACAGTGTGATTTGACCCGTCCTAGTAATTCCAGTTACTCCACTTCCCACATGGGAACTGTCTGGAGCGCGGCTATTTATCTACTTTGGTGTTCCGTGAAACCTTAGCCACAGCATAAGGCTAAAAATAATTCCTGTCACCGAGTCTGAAAAGAGGCCACAATGAGAAGTTGGGATATAATTGGGGTTACACACAAAAACAATGTGGGACGTGCGGAGGTGGAATACTCTCCATACACTGAGGTAGATGAATTTGACTAAGAGTAATGGGAATATATTGTTTACGTATGGATTGCATGAATATTTTTCACTCCACTACTTCTCGGTGACCATTACCCCCTTAGCTTCCAATCATTTCTACAGGATTTGCCTTAAATGTTGGGTTAACTAAAGGCAATATTACCATGTAATGATGTCGGAAATAATTAATCACTTAACCTCCACATTGAGCACTAATGGCCCTTTAAAATAATGCGCTTTCGTAGCCGTTGCCCCTTCATGTATCTTTCCCATTTGCAGTTAATTAGCTTTCTTTATACATTGTCGACCCTTATTTACCGTAGAGCCTTTAGTAGGTGAAGGCCCAGGGACTTGTTGTTTCAGGAGAAAACGTCTGACTCTGCAATTTTTCAGTACTTTAATTATAAAAAGTGCATAGGAGCAGATTGTTTAGCAACACAGGTTTATATGCCATTTAGTTTTACGATTGCCAGTAAGTCACTGTTACTAATGGTCGGCTGTTAAATCATGCATGCATTTAATATCCACATCAACTTGGAAAATAATAAAAAGGAATTGATGCATATATTTCCTTAGTGCAACAACACTCATTTCAGTACACATAATAAAGCCATGCATTATCTTTCCAGAGCGGGGAAATGCGATACGGTGCAGTAGTGCAAAGGGGAAAAAAGGCCACAGTGTTGCAACCCATACAACAACTCCGTGATTGTACGTACATTTACCCATTTACCTCGCAGCCCTAATGTAAAAACAAGATTAAAAGACATTCATAACGTTCGATTCAATTAATTTAACTTTAACACGAGCTTCATCTAATAAGGGTTTTGAACTCAACACACTCATGAGTTGCAGACTAAACAGGATGTATATATATATATATATATATATATATAAAATGTGTATGTATGTTCAGGTATATATTCATATATTTACATATATTTATAAATATATATACTGTATAAAGACATATACACAAATAAATTAGGACAAATTTGGACTTAGATGCGTTATATGGATTTGACCATCCTCCTAGTTATTATTTCTGGTCACTTTTATTGGTAAAGGCATAGGCTAAGCTGAGTTGTGGTCACTTTTGAATTGGGAAGAACACCAGAGTTTAACAGATGTATCCTAAAAGAAAGAGCAGCTATCACCTGGTAGGAGAACTATTAGAAAAAAAAGTGAAATAACATTCACTAAGCAAAAAGTTTTTATTTCTTTTGAAACCAATGGGAGGTATTGAGGAAGAGGGAAGACATGAATGGCCCACATGTAGATGAATTCATGCTGAAAAAAAAAAAAAAATTACATATATACCATATCAATTACACACCATTAAATCTATGTTGAGAAAGACGCATTCAGGGCAATGGCAAGAATTGCATTAATATGGACTATCAGTGTTGAACCAGAGAAGCTGCTGTACTTCAGACTAAATCTAACCTTGTGTTGTATCAAGAGAAAAAAGTTATTAAAAAAAAATATTTGGTTCTACAATTTTCTCTGCTCTCTATCTGGCCTTTGTTATTACTCTACTATAATTTTCTGACTCCATTCGTCACCTTGTTTTCCTCCTTATCTGCCGCTGCCTCCTATTGAAGACATGAATAATGCTGTTGTAATCACCCGGAGGATATTACTGGTATTTGTTTGTTGCTGTGTTTGATAGATCTGCAGGGACGGCTCTATCGCCACTGCCAATAAGGGTGACCTTGAAATCTCATTTGTTATTTTTCTTTTCTTCTTTTTTGTTAACCACAGATCCAATACTCGTTGCCGACAGTTATAAGCACTGAGAGGTATAGTGTTTGCAAGTAAATGGTGCAAATGCATCATGTGAGTGTGTTCTGTCAGATTCCTTTAAAAGAAGGAAAAAGTGTTAAATTGGCAGAAAAAATAAATAAATAAAAACATTTGTTTTATTAAAGAAGGAAAACTATATTCAAAGTTCCATTTTTGTTTCATAAAAAAAAAGGATTTGCGGTCTCTGTGTTTGCATTGCATTGGTGTTTTTTGCTGTGTGGGACTGTTCCTTGCATCTACCTTGACTTTTTGGGACATTGTAATAAATCACATCTACGCTGGGTCAACTGCAAATGTGCAGTGCATCTTCCAATTTTTTTTTTTTTTTTTTTCTTTTCAGCCATTCGAGTTGATGCTCCTGCCCCACTTTGTCTTATGCGTGTGCTTTCTTGGCTGTTACCAAAATATCTCCCAAAGTCACGACGTATTTCATGGGTCATGGTTCAGGAAATGAATTAAGTCTCCAGACAGATTCCGTCTCCAAATTGGTGGTTAAAGAAATGGGGGCAGCTTTTCTTTTTCTTTAAGGTCATTTTTTTTGGCTTCCTTTATCGTGCGTCCCATCTAATTTTACGTCATTTAAATACATTTGCATTCATTAGGATCAAACAATTGGAGCAAAACAAAGACAAATCATATATGTACATTAAAGATGATCATTTAAAAGGCCAAAAGAATAATAATAGTGTGTTTCCGAAAACGTGAAAAAATTATGTACGGTTGGTCAGTCGTAAAAAAAGTTACTGTTCTTGATTTATTTTTATCAAATTAAGTGTAATATAACATCACAATTGAGTGTCTTTGTACAATATGACTGCTAGTTTGCAAGGTGAATCCAAATGCCCAACATTTGGATTACAAGTTTATAAAAAGAACAAGTTCAGTAAATTTTATGCCAAAAAATTAATTTGCAAAACAAAATCCTGACCATCCCTTATAGTGAGGTGTATATATATATATATATATATATATTGCATTCAACAAAGACAAGAATTTAAAAGCATTCCATGAGGAGCATAAAAGGCAAAAAAAAAATATATATTTAGGGTCAGTCAGTTGGAAAAAAAGTTACTGTTCTTGATGTATTTTCCCAAAATAAATATGAATACTTTGATAATTCAGTGTCTTTGTGCAATATGGCTGCTAGTTCGCAAGGTGAATTTGATCACACCAACATCTCTGGATTACAAATTTGTAAAAAAAAAAAAAAAAAAAAGAGCGATGTTTAAAAAAGAGCTGGCTTCTTCAGGGTGTAGTAAGACTTTGTTTCTACTCATAGTTGTGCTAGTCTGGCAAAATGGCTGCCTGTGTGGTTTTACTTAGTGCTACCGATATCGAGAATTTCTCCCAAAAGTCCTCTACAGTAGACCAAATGAATTTTGTGCTTTATGCATCTGCCTACATGACTACATGAAACAAAGAGTTATGACAAACCATTGTGCTTTGCACTGAAATATCAAGGAAAATTCGTAATCGGAAATAGATGATAAATATTTTGGACTTCAGTTTTCATCTATTTACCGGAAATACACCTTTTCCAAAAGTTTGGCCAATTCAATTCTAAAAAAAAAACAACAAAGATTTTAATGAAATACGTGACCTCTTTACTGAAAAAAGTCAATAAACTTCAGATATTGTTTTGGAGCTCCTCATGTATACATGAGGTGAAAATTATTCATTCCGGTCAGCAGCACTTTGCAACCTTTTGTTCTGTCAGACCTGACAGTTAACCTGCCTCCGCCATTAGCGGGAGTAATGACGGGATAGACAGATCATTGCACGGCCATATCTTTGCTGATGTTGCTGACAGACATGTTTGATGTCAAGCTGAGTGAGGTGTCATTTACCGAGCTTCAAATTTGCACTTCAATAGCCCAGTGTACTTTTTTTCTCTTTGAAACGAAACCCGCATGAAGAGGTTGCTGAAAAGGTTAGCGTTCATTTGCATAAATATTACAGTCGGAGGTGTACATTGTCAAAGACAAAGAACATTGACCCACTCCCAACCTTTCTGCTTTTGAGAGACTCTCGGTGAGGGACACAGCCTCTGCCTTCACCTGCCGACTGCAAATGTTTGGTCAGCTCTAAGATGGGGTTATTTTTGATAATCATCCTTTGCTTCGCTCGTCCTTTATCTTAGTTTTGTGCCCCATTTAAATCAGGTGACTCACCCACTCGTCTACTGTGCAATTGGACAGCTCACAAAACAAAAACCTGGATATGCGGGAGAAAGCACTGTCGACTGGCAACCCACAGAAAACAGTCATCCAAAGAGGGAGATGACAGAGATCTTGAACACCAAAAAAACAAGTCAAGTTTTACCTAGGGTTTGTTGTTATCTGCATTCTGTGTTTTATTCCTCTCTCGTCCCAATGTTGAAAAGTGAGATAGTAGTAGAGATAGGAGCCAGGACTTGCATATCTTCATAAGTTAAAGTACTTTGTAATATCTGGATTTTGCTCTTCTTCATATCTTCTGTAGTCAATAAGATATAATGGTCCATATTGAACTATGTTGTTGGACATGTTCAGAGGAGGGACGGTGATTATATAGGTAGAAGACTGCTGGAGATGGAGCTACCAGGTAGGAGACAAAGAGGAGATTGAGGGATGCGGTGAGAGAGGACATGGAGATAGTTGGAGTTATAGTTGAGGATACAGAGGACAGGGTGAGATGGAAGCTGTTGACTTGCTGTGGCAACCTCTGGGGAAAAAGGCCATCCAAAAGGAAAAGAAGAAGGTCCATATTGTCTCTGTCAATGGATCACTCCATGGTTCTCTTCCTAGGTATGCTCTAATCTGCTGGTGAGGACAGTTAGCTTGCAGTGAGCTCCCCACTGGCAGCAAGGATCATGAGAAGCTGGTTTGACACAGTAAGATTTGGATGGCGGATGTGGAAACTGCTGCCCCAAGACCTGGTAACAGATTGGTGGAGAATGATGGTTCCCTTTTGCCTGATCTCATGGTAATTGCTGTGGAACTCCCAGGGTTCATCTCCTGGGCAAGATTGAATACCGTTCATGGCAGTTGGTGCAAGAAGGTTCATGAGGGATTAGTATGGTGTAGTGCAGTGGTTTTCTCACTCAGGGACCCACATTTTCCTTTCATTAAGTTGGAACTTATTAAGTCACAACCCACTCTTATAGAATTCAAACCAAACAAAATCTTTTAACATACTCCTTTTTTCAGCAGTTTGCCTTTCAAATTAAGAGATTTTCTAAATTAAAACACACACTCAACAGCAAATTCACATTATTGAGTAAATTTTTTGACCAGCTATTTGCAACCCATTCAGAATGGGACCCACCAGTTGAGAACCACTGGTGTAGTGTATTTTGGAAGCCAGTCATTGAGACTACTGCTCCTGCAATGCGGTAACAAGTAAGCAAAGATTGACATGTAAGATGCATGTCTGGAAAACGTTTCGTCAGAGTCGGTGTCATTGGTGTGGCCTTTCAATATCGGCCAGGTTCCCTTCCTCAGTAAGATTGATTCCCGGCTAAGGTGTTTGGCGCCTTCCAGTGAACTCATCACCGAGACTTGGTAGCAGATTATGGACAACAGTGGATGGTTGATAGGTTGAGACATTAATCAATAAAGTTGGGGACTGGATGATTATGAAGACTAGTTTGGGTTGTGTTTCACATTCCTTTCCTGATATTTTTTCTCAGGGAAGGAGTTCCTTAAGGAGTTGCTGGAAGCCAGAGAAAGTTAGATCTTCAGAAGACTTAAGAAGGCTCTCTGGTGTGACCAGAGGTGAATGAGTGAATAAAACATGAGGGGCTTGGAGAAGAAGGAGAGGTTTTGAAGATATTTTAGCTCTGTTGGACAAAAAAAAAAAAAAAAAAGATTTGCATTTTGTGGTTTGGCCAGAGCTTATTTCATGGTTTCATGTGCAGGATCCTGTTTCGGACTCAGATCCTGGTCTCTGTCAACCCAAGAACTGACCTGTGCATGCATGGAACATCAACCTGAACTCTTCTAAAGGTCCAAGGTGGTGGCCGTGTGGAGACATGAATTGCAGCTTTAAAAACCAGGACTGGTGGTTCATTGAAACCTCGAGTGTTCATTTGGCCCCTGGCAGATTCAAAGGTTAGAGTTACAGCTCAGCTGGCAGCGCATTAAAACTGTTGTTGTGGACATAAATGTCTCTGCTGCTGATTTGTTTGTGCTCAGACAGACTGGCCATATGTGTATGACTTGCTAGGTGGTGGTCCAGCAGCGGGGGCCACAGTGAATGGTATCTGCATCGACCACGGGCGTCTAAGGTGACTACATCAGCAAGTGTACGTGTATGTGAAAAGGCTGAGTACTGCTGTACTGAGGACTGCTGTAATTCAAACAGCCTCATTAAAATGCCAAACTTTTGGCTTTAAAGTCGCAGTGACCCACATCAGGACCTGAATACTGAGCAGAGCTGTGATTGATCTCCTGTAGTAGCTCCAGCTCACAGACTACTTTTTCACCCAGCCTTGGTTCTCTCCCCTACGTTCTCATGCTAAATCGCCGTGCAGAAACACGTGTAGCGTGAGAATATCTAAGACCCTACAAGTCAAACTCAGGTTCCAGGAATCAAATCTGGATTCATGGTATCATATCAAATGTTGGCCCAACAGTATTTAGTACCTAAATACTGACAGGATTGTGTAGTATTGTGTAGGGGAGCTCGTACTATGCCATAGCACAGGGGTGGGCAAACTTTTTGACCCGTGGGCCATAATTTCTCCTAAAATTGGACGCAGGGGCGGAGTCAAGAGCAGAAAGATGGAGCGTTAGTGTGAACTAACATAAATGGCATCTAAAAGTCATGTAAAAAAAAATCAAAATAGTATATTTCTAAGACCCTTTATGATGTCATCTACTGGGGTAATGCAGGCATTGCAGGGAAAGACAGAAGTATAATTGTAATATAAATAAATTATCTAATTTGGACAGGGATGGCATTCAAAATGTCAACGGGCCGTATCTGGACCCCGGGCCTTAGTTTGCCCATCCCTGCCATAGCAGATACATTTTTACTTATTATTTGAGGGAAAAAAAGATAAACTTTTAAATGAATGAAATCCCAGTTTTTATCAACTATCACCTGGTTAGCTTTTAGCAGCAGTTTCCAAATCATATTACACCATACCCTACCAATCTGTGGGTGGTAAGCCAACTGGACATCAACTGGGGACCTATACTTGCCCAGGAGGTGAACCATGGAGTTTTACCACAATGCCTTGTCTGGGTCCCAGGAACCGCAGTCTCTGCAACTGCAACCCAAATCCCATTGCACCATACTATACCTTCCTATGGGTCGGTGAGCCCCGGAGTTTCACACCATAGAAAGAGACATTATTTCAATCCACTATTGATACATCAAACTCCACCCTTTACATTAACTGGGCGCTTGTTAATAAAGTGACACTCTGAAACCCAGCCAGAACAGACGTGAGCTTGCCTCTGTCTCTGCAATTGACGTTGATGACAGGCATCAACAGTTTAATGAGCTTAATCAGTACGGAGACTGTAGGGTAGTGTGATGAATTTATTAGCATAGTTTTATAACTGTTTGCTAAGAACCAAAAAGATGGAGACTGCACAAGATCAATTCTGTACAAATCCAAATCCCAGAAAAGACTTGTCTGGTTTTCTCTTAAAGTAATGTTCTAAACTTCATTCATTCATCTCCAGCTGCTGTTCCCAGGTCGCAGGGGGCAGCAGTCTCCACGACTGCCACCCAAATCACACAGCACCATACTGTAAGCCTTCCTGCAGGTGATGGCCCTGAGTTATGTGGATCAAGAAGGTGCTATGTTCAGAGCAACTTCTTCCACAGCTGGTGGATTTGAACATGAAGTCTTGTCCACCCAAGTCTAGACAGATATTGCAAATATTGATTAAATCAAGTCATTATGTGTATATATACAGTTTAGACGCAAAAAGTTGGTCTCAGTCTTAAGAGCAACTGGGGGTTGTAAAAGGACAAATGATTTTGAACTTACACTCTCCAGACAGTTAAATTAAATCTTATATGGTCTGAAATAGAAGGGAAAAAAGGCACAAGAGAAGGGAGAGAGTGAGAGAAAGAAAAATGGGGGGTGGTCTGGCATAAAGCAGTCACATCACCCTTCAGGAGACCTCTATCAGGCTGCTCCAGAGTTTTTCTTTTGCTCCCCATGGTCACTTTGTCTCAACACATTGACTTCAGCAGAAAAAAAAAAGAGTTGGATGATGAAATGGAGAAAGTTAGAGGTGACATTGGGTCACAGTGTTTTTATGGTGGCCTTTTTATCAACCAGCCTCCTCTTATTAATCTCCTTATCCTTGGGGTGAATCCATCAGTGTCTGGTCTGCTGTCACGGCCTCGGTTTATCTGAGCCTAACATTTAATAATGAGACGAATTAAACCCAAAATGCCAACATTAACCCAACAGACACTTCTAATGTTCCCAGGTAAAAAAAAAGAAAAAAGCACTGTTCTCAGCCATAACTTCCAATGAAGGGTCACAGCATGATGCAGTGTGATTTGGGTGGCAGTCGTGGAGACTGCTGCCCCTGTAACCAGGTATTGGATAAGCAGATGAGGATGAATAATTGAATAAATGTGTTTTTGAGCATTTTTACAAGCTCACTCTTCAATCATCTCTTGTCATCTTACTTTTTAGGTCATAAACTGTCTCTTGTAAATCAATGCTCTTGTCATTAAACGTAGCTTAACAACTTATCTTGACATTAGTTGTATCATGAAGCCCATAGGCCACACACACATAAAAAACACAATTGTAATTGCTAATTAACCATAATTTTTCATTATTATACAAAGAGGGTATTAGAAGTGGATAGGCAGTGGAGATAAAACAGTTATTTGACTATGAAATGACGATGAGTAATTGAGTTCTCCGGTAAAGTGGACATCATCTCATATTATGGAGAGAAGGGAAAAAAGACTCGTCATATATTAGTCACCACATCATTGCCAGCTCATAGGAAAAAACGCCGTCTGTTTTTTACTATATAACAAGAGGATTTGCCAGATGTGTATAAGAGACAGGAACAGACGTGAGCTTGCCTCTGTCTCTGCAATTGACGTTGATGACAGGCATCAACAGTTTAATGAGCTTAATCAGTACGGAGACTGTAGGGTAGTGTGATGAATTTATTAGCATAGTTTTATAACTGTTTGCTAAGAACCAAAAAGATGGAGACTGCACAAGATCAATTCTGTACAAATCCATTTGCCGATAAAGAAGCACACAAGGTCGGCAACCTTCAACACCCAAAGAGCCACTTGGTACCAGTTTCCACGTAAAAAAAAAAAAAAAAAAAAAAAAAACACTGGGAACCACAAATATCTTTTGGTATCTAAAATGAAGATAACACAGTATATGCTTTTGTTACCTTTGCCTTTATATATATTTTTTTTCCTTTGACCTTTGCATAAACAACTATAGTGTGATTTTGTTTTTCTTTCTTTTTTTTGCAACATGGTTACCTGATCAATCTCCCCCAATCAATTTTCTTCAGCCCAGAAACTGTTTCTGGTGTCGTTGGTGTAAAGTGAAAAAAAACAAAAAACAATTGAACCATGTTCTGTGGATCTAATGAAGATGACAGAGAACTGGTCAGTGTAAAGGACAGATGACCTTATTGTTGAGATCAGATTGATGTGAGTGTTTATATGAATCTCATCTCATCTGTTCTCTTCATGACCAGATTTCACTGTAGTGACACAATCCCATTTCTAAACCTGCTGTTAGAAACTTATAGTCAACGTAATTATGAGCATGACGATCAACTACTGTCCCTTATTGCAGTTTTCTAAGTCTGTTCATAGTTCTGAGTCATGACGTTCAGACACATTACAGATGCAACAGACATTTGCTCCGTGCTGAAAAAATAAATTAATAAATAAAGGTAATAATACTGAACCCCTTTGCCCCCCGTCCCCCCGGACGTTTTTACATCTTCTCTTCATAACTGCAAGTGATTGGAACTTCTTCTGAACCATTGCACACAATAATACACTTTCAATAAACACATACATTTAATAAATACATTTTTTTTTTACCAAGCCACACAATATTCTTAGCATAAGGACGAAAAGAGATGAAAAAGCCCCATGTAACTCTTTTATTTTTATTAAATTATTGTATTTATTTTACTAGTTTTATTTTAATGTTTCATTTTAATGTTACAAGTTTACCACAATCTTCAAATTCAGAATTATATTTTAAAATGAACAAACTAAAATAAAATTTTATTTTGATAAAATACTCATTATATATTTTCCAAAGTCACAGAGAGCCACAACAGAAGGATGAAAGAGCCACACGTTTGCCGACTGAAGGCTTAGGGGAACCAACATGTAAATATAAAGTTTATTCGAGACATTTCCAATTGTTAAACAAAAATCTATTAAACCTAACTTCCCCTGGTGGGAGATGTGTGAATTGCCTATTAGGGGAAGTTGGTATAACATTATTGTTAGACAAATCTAATCCTCACTTCTGGTCAAAACATGTCCCATAAGAACAAGTAACATAATTATATTTGGAAACTGAAAATGGTTCAGTGGAAGATAGAAAGACATGAACCTTGGGACCTTCAGAAAATTAGTGTTTCATCAGTGGCTGGTGAAAAAAAAAAAAACTTAAATTGTTTCTCTGCTTTTTTGACTTTTACAAATAATTGTGGCAAACCTTTAGGTGCATATTGGAAATGCGATAGAGGTAAAACCTCAGTCCAAAAGATATAATAAACTTTAAATCTGAGGATATGCCATCCTCTAGAGCAGAGCTGGTTAAACTAAGGCCCAGGGCTGGATGCAGCCCGTTTGGTGTTTTAATCCGGCCTGCCCAACTTGTCCAAATTATACTTTTAATTGATATTATATTATATTCATTTATATAATTTAATTTATATTATCTCATATTATGTTATTTTTCTACCTTTTCCCTGCCTTTCCCCAATAGATAGTCTCAGAGAGGCTATAAGCATTGCCTTTATTCAGTATGTTACTTGTTATTTATCTTAGTTCATGCAAACACTCAAACTTTCTGATTCTGTCCTGGCCCGTGACTCAAATTTTAGTACCACCTGTGGCCCGTGTGTCAAACAAAAAATTGCCCAAGCCTGCTCTAAAGTAAAGCTCCTCCCAGTGTAACTACATGTTTGTATTTATTAGAGGTTTTTTTTACAACCAGAACACTATAAAATCAAACGATTAATGACATTGACATACCAGAAGAAAAAAAATACTGCATAATAATTTTAATAATGACATAATAATAACAAAAAAAATCAGGGATCACCAACTATATTTGTTCTATAATAACCAAATTTCAGTCAAACATTATGGTTGTCTCCCAAGCTGTTATATAAGTATTAGCTTGCAATTCTACATCGCACATGTTTGCAATGCCACATATTGTGTGTGTCGGCTGAAGAGACACCGTGAGTGGCGTTCGTGCTCGCACACATCGCCGCTCTCCCTTCCTCTTTATTAAGACGCGTTGCATTAAACAGTGCTCACTTCTCTCGTTAGATAATAGAGTCAACCTCACCCCTTCCCTCGGCCCTGACCTGAGCCTTTGGAGATGAGAGATGCCTGCTTCAATGAAAATCTCTTAATGAAGGGTTAGGGTCACCAGCGTCACTGAGTCAGAAGGGAAGTGTGAATGGACTCTACATAAGGAATAGTTCACAGGAACAAAGAGAATGGACTGACTTTTTTTTTTTTTCTCCTTTAATTTACCTACTGTTCCAGTTAGCTCATCACCCACACACAGGTTCACAGTATAACGGATGAGAAGATGAAGATAAGTGAATGGATCTACTCAAGTCATTCCTCTCTTATGGGTTATGGCATTGACACGTATTGGCATTTCAATGCATAAGTCTAATTTTCAATTACCATGAATTTGGGTGTTGAAAAGAATCACCTACAATAAAGCTAGTACATATAACACCGCTCAGTGATGGGAAAAGATTGGCAGGTTCTGCTTGCTGTTACCATACACAGTCACAGGATTTTGTGGAATGGTTAATAAACATTTTGCAACTGCAAAAAAAAAAAAAAAAAAAAAAAAATACAAACACCATTAAGCACTGCTTTGTACTTGGCGTGGTAGTTATTTATTTATTTTTTTTCAGAACTCTATTAATCCTTTTGGACTATCCTTCTGGAAATGATGCCTCTGCATTTAACCCATCACCGTAGTGAGCAGGGGGCTGCTGTCTGAGCAAGCGCCAGGGGAGCAGTGTGGGGGGACCATGCTCAGGGTACCTCAGCGGTAACTTGATGGTAGGGGGATTCGAACATGGAGCCTTGTGGATCCAATTCCGCTTCCCTGACCGCTAGGCCACCAACTGCCCCAATTAATATAATATTTCAACTCAAAACATGTTCACAGTGTCCTGGGACACAGGTATAACCAACAGTATTAGTGCTGAAAGTGTATTTAAGGACACATTCGGAGGTGTAGTTCGCTGATCACGTTGAAACACTCACCATGGCTTTTCTCTTTGACTGTTCAGGTTCACTGGACCCAACCTCCCCTCGCCCATCATTAGCAGCAAGAACTGGCTTCGTTTGCACTTTACCTCCGACGGCAACCACAAGCTGAGAGGTTTCAGTGCCCAGTATCAAGGTAAGACTGAGGCTGTTGGAAAGAAATGCAATGTCTGTTCAATACAATTTCACAACATTTAGTGACCAACACACTGGGAGAAAACACACCTAATTCACTCCACTTTTTCTAAAATAATGGAATAAAGCCCCACTTGACTTTCTTGGCAGTAAAAGGTGGTGTGAAGTAGGAAGAAGGAGCGAAGAAAAGCAAACTCATTGTGACATTGTGATCCACACCACTGCACACAACAAATTTTGACCTCTGGATTTAACAAATCACCAGTGAAGTGAACAGTGGGCAGCTTTGAGCGCCCAGGGAGCAGCGTGCGGGGATGGTGCCATGTTCAGTGGACCTCAGTACACATTTCCCTTCAATGAATATAGATCAGGTTTGGGCAAACTAAGGTTCGGGGGCCATGCATGGCCCATCAGCTTTGCAATCGGGACCGTCAAGCTTGTCCAAGTTATATAATTGGTTTGCTTTGAGATTACACTTCTTCATTTTCCTGTAATGCTAACATTTGTTCTCTAGATGGCATAGAATCAACTTAAATATTTCAGCGTTTTGTCTATGACTTTCAGTTATCAAGCAAATGCTCCATCTATTTTATAACCCAGACACAAACAAAAATGTCTGGAAGCAGCAATATAGCGAGTGCTATATTGTAAGTATTATGTTATAACATGTTTATATACTAACACTTGAACGCTCGCTTCCAGACACCATTTTTGTGGAAGGTGAACTTGGTTCTTGGGCGCAGTTTAGTGACGTCACACACGGACCCTCATGGGGACACTGCCATGTGATTGGCTGCAGAGATTAGCTGGTGACGGACTGACTTAGCAAAGAAACGAATCTGCTCCGTGTAAAACAAGTCTCAAAAATGAAGATTTGCATGGATGTAATTTCACAAAATAAAAGCACAAATCTGTGGTTACGCTGTTAATGCTTATATGCATATGTTTGCTTGCCGCAGGAAGGTTATTGTCTCTAAAATGTCTCCTCTGCCTCTACAGTGAAGAAGATGACTGAGCTCAAGTCCAGAGGTGTGAAGATGTTGCCAAGCAAAGACAACAACCACAAGATATCAGTGTGTAAGTGAGACATAACAGATATAATAAGTAGGGCTGGGTATTGATTCAAATTTTCTAAATCGATTCGATTCGATTCACAAGGGTTCGATTTGATTCAATTCACGATTCGCTTCAGGTTTCAATTCAGTTTCAGTTATATCAATTATAGTTCGGTACCACCGCTATTCTCAGAAGAATCAAAGATAAAAATTTCAACTTAATCCATTTGCTAATAAAAATGTATTTTTTTACATTTATTTCCATCACAAATTTACTCAAGGCGGTCATATTAATCCATCATGCATTTTTTATTTAACATGACTTGACCCAAAATTACAGACTCTAGTTTTAGATTTTAGTGCCATGTTGTTTTTACATTTGTTTTACGCGCGAGTGTGTTAACTCGCACGTAACCATGTAAATACGTAATCACCTGTGGTGCATGAGCTCACGTAAAGTTGTTGGGAAAAGAAGGAAAAAAAAGATCGAATTTTGGATTTATGAATCGATATCGTCCTATTAACAAAAAAGATCGATTAAAGTCGATTAATACAATTTTTTTAACCCAGCCCTAATAATAAGGTTTGTCTTAAACACCTGCCTAACATTTATCTTCACTGACTTTGCCTTTCACACCACACAGCTACATGAAAGTGTTGTTGCTGAAGAGATGTTAATGTTAAGGACGATCTAACAAGTGTATTGCAGGTTGTGGTTTCCCAAAGGCTGGGTCACACTCCTTTAGGTGGGCCACAATAGACTTTTTTGGGGCGTGCATCAGGCCATTTAGGAGTCCAAGGACATTTTGCTTTGTTGAATACTTAAAAGTGTGTACTGTATGCTGGGATGCATTCTAACTTTTCGTCTGACAATAAACAGCTATCTATCATAGCATACTATAAGGTTTTCTAAGCCTATCCGTAGTGCATAGAGTCATGTCACTCGGAGGCATCGCAATTTGCTAAAAAAAAAAAAAAAAAAATGACAGGCATTATTGCTAAGCTTCCTCTTCCCTTTGAGTAGAGACTTTGAGCAGACAGCCCCTTCATCCATGCGTGGTAAGGCAGCTTCGGCACTAGTCCACCTCCCTGGACCTTTTCGCATACGCACTTTAAAACTGGTTCTGCAAGAGATGCTACAGCTAATCAGTTTTTTCCATTGCACCATATTCTTTGCATCTCCTACACTGAAACCATAACCTTTCTCCCTTGTCCTTAAACCGATTGCCCTCCTCTTCGTCTTTGTATTCAACATTAGTCTAATTTCTAGTCTAATTTTGCACTGTTGGCAATGTTCTAGAAAATCTTTCCCCTTTCAATTAAGAAGCTTCTTCAGTTCTGATGGTCAATGATTTACTTATCATGTCTTTGACCTGGTGTCCCCAAAAAAAGTTACTGTAGATGGTGTACTAACGTAAGAGCGTATGAGGATTTTATGAAAAAGATAGATGAAGTGCTTCCAAATGTTGGTGTAGTTAAATAATTAACACAATAAGTTCGCACTCTTTCACCCTCTCCTGAGTCTGATATCTTGTAAGTTTTATTTCCCCCTTTTAACCCTTTTTAAAAATTAACTTAGGGTTTTACACAGTACCATACCATGTCTTTCTTCCACAAAACTGAAGGAACATTTGAAAGGAACTCCATTTCACTCCTCAGATAGAAACATTGCCCAAGAACCCGAGGGTCTCTTTTGCCCCCTGGGGTCTGTTCCCCTTGCCACTCTCCATGATCACGCTTTTCTATGGTGTTAAAAGTCTGGTACATAAAGAGGTTGGTGAGCAGCAACAATGCACGTGAGAGGAATTCTGGTAGAAAATAGTGGAAGAAAAAAAAAAAAAAAGTTAATCTTGCCTCAAGGCGATTTCGGTTACATTTTAACCTTTATTTATTTTTTCCTTTTTTAATCCGTTTTGCCTCCAAGAGAACAAGCTTTGCTTTCATTCCATTTGTGGCTTTTTTTGCCTCACCTTCTGCAATTTTGTAGACTAAAAGGTAATTTGTAATGACACTGAACTCTGATGTGAATAGGGGTCACTGAAAAGTTAATGGACTTCTCTTTTGACAACCATCTTGGCAGTTTAGACGTGAAAGGTGGTGAATACAATGTGCGGTATCTCACGAATGGTAAGTTTAATTTCCAATAAATTAGTATGTCTTTCCATTGATTTCAAAAACACTCACTCATCTATAGATGGTGGCATTGATGACAAGCGCATTGTCTTTATCTACTTCAATCTACTGATTCAACAGCAACAGTACTTACGGAATCAAACCTAAAGGTTGCTTAGTTTTCTAAACCTTCTAAACTGTAATCGCTGCATTTCCTTGCGAAGAAAAGGCTCAAAGGCTTTCTAGCTTTGGGTCATTTTATCCAATACAGTAGTAGGTTCCTTGAAGATGTCTTAACAATCTTCCGAGAGGCGTCTTTTGGTTTAACTGACTACGGGGAAGAAGCTATATTGTTGCTGTATTCCTACAGTGAAATATAGGGGAGGGAAAAAGAAAAAAAAATCTGACGAAAACGAACAAACTTGTACAAACAGACAGGGAGTGCTTAGCTGCTGCAGCCATTTGGCCGCCATCTTGGTTCAAAGGTTATTAAACCCCAAAGAGGCTGCATACCTGTGGTAGGAGATTCCATCCATCCATCCATATTCGTCCGCTTATCTGGAGCGGCGTCCTCCAGCTCATCTGGAAGGTTCCTGAGGCATTCCCTGGCTAGCCGAGGAACATAGTCACTAAAGCATGTCCTAGGTCTTCCTCTGGGTCTCCTTCCAGTGGGACAGGATCCTAACACTTCCCGTGGGAGGCATCGCATTTAAATGCCTCAAGACACCTCAACTGACTCCTCCCGATCGCTCGCCGAGCTTCTCCTACGGGTGACCTGGCTCCTCACAGTATCTCTAATAGCTTTTGCTCATTTCAGCCGTTGTATCCGGGAATGTGTTCTTTCGGTCATGACCAAAAGAAAGGGGGCTGTTGCAGAAAACAACAATTCATCCGCTTATCAGTCGCCAGTTGCAGGGGCAGAAGTCTAAACAACTGCCACCGAAATCCCACTGCTCTATAGTGTGAGCCTGCCTGCAGGTGGTGAGCCCACTGGAATATTTGTGTTTATGTCTTTGTTGAAAAGGATTATTTCTTAAGGCATTGGTCAGATAAAACTCTAAATTAAATCGCGTTTTATATTTACCTGAAGGAAGCAGAGTTCTCAAAAAAAAAAGTGAAACCGCTTTTTCTGTCAACAGTACAGAGTTACACTTTTAATCTATCTGCAGTTTTATCATAATAAATCCCCATTAAATGACCACTAGCTTCTTGGCACGGAAGTAGACAGCTGACAACTTGATTATACCTTTACTGAGTATAAAGCAAGATAAACGGTTTTCGCCTACTTTTCAGCACAATGCATTTGTCATTTCCCCGCACTGAGGCCGTGCTGTTACAATAACAAATGTGCTTCTGCCACTTTGATTGTCCATTAGCATAAGAAGCACTCGTGAGCAGGTGTCTTGTTGGTGTAAACAATTGGAAATATGAATAGCCATTTGTCTTGTTTTTTTTTTTCCCAGTACAAAAGTAATTCTCAATTACTTTATGAAGGCGTATGAAAATTCCAAAATATGCACAAATAGCCGGAGAGAGTCTGAAGTATGCGAGGGCTCTGGGTCTGCCCGTGTAACTGCAGAGAGACATTCTCTTGCATGTCAAATCCAGGACCCCAGTCTTCCAAGGCACTGCTTTACAGGGAGTATGAGATGGCACTACGGGCAGTTAATGGCATCTCATAGTCAAAACAAGTCTGCGCCTAATTATAGGCTATTAAGTGAAACCCCATTTGTTAATCATGCTCTTGGCAGAGAAACTGATTTTTTTTCTGTTAAACTGTAAAACACTGACTTTAGAGCGATCTGGGTGTCTCCAGTTGTGGTCAGACTTTGCTTTTTCTCTTGACTAAATACATCTTAGCCATTTTTAATATTTTTTCTGTCTTTTACAGTGTCTCAAATGGGCGTGGCCCAAGGACACAACATGTGTCCAGACCCAGGAATCCCAGACCGAGGAAAAAGAAAAGGCTCAGACTTCAGGTAAAAGCAAATCATTCAAAATACGTTTTGTTTCAATAAACACATTTTTGTTCATATCTATAATAACCTAATGATAATAGCACACCACCAGGAGGAGTGAGGACGTAAATACATTAAATGATATTGATAGTAGGAATAATTGGTATTAGTATTTAATTTGTGTAATATTTTTATAGTTTATATTAATACAATTGTTTTATAATTTATTGTTATTATTATCTGTTGTTTATAACAATTAACATTTTTTTACATAATTAAAAAAATAAACAGGTAATAGACATTGGACATGTATTCAAAATATGTCTAATAATAATAATAATAGTTATTATTATTGACATTTCCAGAAGGGATTCATACAAGTCTGTCGTCAGGTTACATTTTTGTCGTTCAGCCAGATGTAACCACTTTACAAATGTCATTATGACTCGCTGCTTTTATATTTAGAATGCCTCCGTGGGATAATAGAGTTCCTTTCCTGTCAGAGCAATTGTCTCTTTTAGTGGTCAGCAGTAATACAGACAAATGGGAGCCATCCATCTCCCATAACACACCTGGGTTTGGATTTACAGCTGGGAAGTTTGAACTTTTTATATGTATCGTTCCAACTTCTGATCTCCCACGGCTAAATGGTGATATTTACCACAACCAGTGTTGAGTTGTAACTATTTCCTTTTCATTGAAAAATATCAAAAAAAAAAAAACAAAAAAAAAAAAAAAACCTGCAGGCGAGGAGCAACAGTCCATTTCTCCTGTGATGAGGGTTATGAACTCCAAGGATCAAAGAGCATAACTTGTCTGCGAGTGACGGACAGCTACGTTGGCTGGAGCGATGATCGACCCATTTGTAGAGGTAAGCACTATTTGTTATAAATTTCTTTATTTATTTGTTGTCCAAGCACATATTTCATGGAAGTCGTCCCAGCAGGACCCCAATTTATTTGTCTGCACCCAATGATGTCGATCCCATTCAGTGCAGCTGCCACGGTCAAGCCCTCTGACACGCTGATGTTGAATTACGGCCAGCATTGATTTTTATTTTTATATTGTTTGGATTGAAAACATTGCCGCCTGTCAGTCATGCTTTCAAATATCTAATCCCTTTTGGACAGAAAGGAGGAGAAATGGTCTCATTAACTACTTCCGGCTGGATTCCAGCTTAAACACTAGAGATCCATATAAAAAATTTTTTTTTTTTCTACTTTTGAGATACAGTAGCATAGGTTAATGTATCAGAATAGGTAATGTTAACTATAACCACCCCTTCATATATTTTATTTGTCCAGATGTAGAGGTACTTTAATTGAATCTACATGGCCCACTATTGGTGGGTAGTAAATGAAAATAGATACAAATAGATACATAGGGACTATATATAAACATAGAACAACATCTGCATTGATATTTTATTGTTTCATGATGTATTAGTGAAGCTGATTCCACATTAGTGGGACTTGGGTCCACAAAATTTCAGGTTTGAATCCAGCAGCTGCCAGGTTGCATTAAGGTGCTATGAGGATAGCACGTTCTAGAGTCACCTAACTTCCAGTGGGCTCACCACCCACAGGGAGGCTCAAAGTATGAAGCAGTGTGATTTGGGTGGCAGTCATGGAGACTCCTGCCCCTGCAATCTGGTAACAGATAAGAGGATGAACATGATTGACAGATTGAATGATCTTATAGAAATGTCTTGGAGATGTATACCCGAAGATCTGCCTTGTTACCTGTTGGGCACTCACGCCAAGATTCTTGTTTGCCCTAAATGTCAGAATATTTTCAAATAATTCACAAACTCATATATGGGTATAACATTTCTGTTTACTGATAAGAAACTATAATGTTTGGCAATTAATTTCAAATAATTTCTTATATTGGACACAATCATCCTCAAGATTAAAGTTGAAAAAAAAATGTTTTTTACTTGCCTTCATCTGAAACATAAATTTTCACCGCGAGATGAACCTCATTGGCAGAGTCTCTCCAACTCCGATGAATTTCTTTATTAGCACCTTCTTCTTACTCTCTTCCACAAATTTTAAGTGTATGGGAGGTTGATGCATAGATCACCTCAGTGACTCTTCAACTCCCAGATGTCCTCTCACATTGAGAACATCATTAAAGTTACTATTGGCTGGTTCAGTGCCTTCAGGTTTGCACACATGCCTTCAAACTTATTCGGAATAAGTATTCTAATTGGGGAAGAGTTCTACTTCACTATCACCTTGGAAGTGATACTTGAGACACATTGTCCTCACAGTGTATGATACACTGCAATTCAACGTGTTCATTAACCCATTTACTTCATCATAAAAAAAGTTGTTCTGAGTCATACGGTATCCTGAATATAGACAGGGCTATTTTAGGAGCTGTGCCTTTTGTACTTAAACCCATTTTTATAAACAGCCGATGATAGACACTTCTGAAGTTATGGTCTTTTTTTAATTGTCATAATAAATTACATACAGTACCCGATCTGACAGTTTTTCTATCTGTGTTTATTTTTAGTACATTTAGACATTTGCTGTTATGGGCTTTATTAGAACTCTTCTTGATGTCGCTATAAAAAGGATAAAAAGTTTGATGTTGACTTGAAACTTCTTAAATCTTAAATCTGTGAATAAGAAAAATATAAACTATTTATTGTAAGTAAATGACTTTATTATGATCATTTAAATCGTAGGTTATTACCATGCATGAGTGCAGGGAAATAAGTGGGTGTTGTTCTACCCACACCTTCAAAATTTTAATTGGATTAATCTTTACAAATTAATTAAAGTTGAGGCTGCCATTTTTATTAGATACAGCTTTTTTTTCTAGGAATCTAACTCTCTGTCTCCTTTCCTGCAGCGCCCATGTGCGGCGGTCAACTGAGAGGGCCCAGCGGTGTCCTCACGTCTCCAAACTACCCGGTCCAATATGACAACAACGCCAACTGTACGTGGATCATCACGGCCACAGACACCGCCAAGGTAAAAAAAAAAAAATGCAAATGCAGCGCACATTTACCCAGCAGCCACATTAAACCACTGCGTTACCAAATAAAAACAATGAAGCCACTGCCGATTGGTCGGTTCAGCACTGGCTGTAGAAGAACTGTGTGAGGTGTCTCGTTTTGCACGCTCAACTCTTTCCATACCCGTAACTCTATTGGCTGCAGGACATCCTGAGATCAGTCGAACCCGCTGTATGACCCGGTGTGAAAGATAAGAAATATTAAAGCGGTGGGGAAGAACATTGGAGTCAGGCCAGCAGAAGACAAAGGGACTGTTAGATGCACCTGTGGTGAGGGAGGAGAGGGGGGAGAAAGGAGTATAAACAGACAGAAGACTAATGGAGAGGTATTGAGATTGTGCTCAGAGGGTATCATGAAAGTGCCATCGCCATTATGTTCACACCATTGACTTTCGAGTTGTGTTCAAGGCCACTGGGCTGCTTTAAAGCCAAGTATCCTCCTTCAAACTTGCTCACAAAATAACAGTACAGAACCCTGCCTTCTGTTGCAGTGCGCCAAGAATCAAAACCAATGTCGCAGAAGGCTGTTCGATCACAGCACCGCCACACCAAACCTCAACTTTTCCCCCCAGACAAACACCTCCACTTAGACACCTTTGGGTAAAGCCGGGAATACTCTGGACTGTCTCTTGTCCTGCACCTGGAACAGATAAAGACAGGGGCAAGGGTTCTTTTGTGTCAAGGTCTAACGGCTGTCTGATTGTGCACGTTTGTCCCAGTAAGAGAAGACGCAAGGTCAAGTAAATGACTCAGGATAGAACTCAAAAGAAAGGAAAGACGAGACATGACTGAACTTTTTAATGGCATACTGTCCTAAGAAAGGTGAATAACAAAGTATTTTTCGCCAACATTTCAAACAACATAGCCTTGCATGAATGTTGAGTGTAACATATCCTCTGAACTTACTCACAAACTAACAGTACAGAACCTCGCCTTCTGTTGCAAAGCACCAAAAATAAAAAGCAATGTCGCAGGGCAAGGTTGTCTGATCACGGCACCAAACCACAACGTTTCTTAGCAGATAAACACCTCCACTTAGACACTTTTGTGTAAAGCCGGAAATAATACTCCGAACTGTCTCTTTCTCTGCGCCTGGTAAGAATAAAGAGGGAGCCTGGTACAGAGAAAAATGGAGGCGAGGGTTGTTCTGTGTCCCGGTGTTACGGCTGTCCATTTGTGCATTTCTGTCCCCAGTAAGAAATGACGCAAGGTCAAGTAAACAACTTAAGAAAGACCTGAATAGAATAACACAGGACCAGATTTTTAACAGCAGACAATTATGAAAAAAAAGGGAAAAACTTAATTTTTTTTCCAACATTTTCTAGCATGAAATGTTGAGAATAAACATCCAGAATTTTTAGCCTCAGCTATTGATTCTAAACTATTAATCGAGTAATCTGACCTATTTCTGTTCCCTGTGCACCATTTCCTCTTTCCTTTTCCCCTCAGCATTTTTTATTATATTCCAGGTGGGACATCGGACAGAGTGCAATTTGCATTTATATAAGCTCTTTCATTACGGCCTCACTCCCACAGCGTCCAGGAAACTTAAGTGATCTTGGCGGAATCAGAAGCAGCTAATTTAAAATTTAAGATACATCCAGTGTTATGGTGAGATTCGTTGATATTGCAGTACTTTTTTAGTACTCTGTGCCACCACTCGGCCTTTTGTTTGAACTGTTTAAGTGAACATTTATCTGTTTGCCTTTATTTAAAGGTTTTTGTTTCATTTGGACATTTTACTCCTCGGTACCATTACTTTGCACTCTCCGCGAGTCAGAATCCAATACCCGATTTTATATAAAAAAAACAAAAACAAAATATCTGTATCCTAGGTTTCCAATTCTTACCTTGAGGAAATCCGTAAGTCCCTGACCATAACTCCCTGGTGTATCTTGAATTGTTTTAAGTCCAAGTAAGTAGGCAAAAAATATACACCTGCAGCATGAGACAAGCTGCCTGGCATCCAATCAAATCTGGAAAATTCTGTTTGTTTGTTTTTTTTTCCCCTCCAGAGAAAAGAAGCCAGATGCACAGTATAGCATAAGTGTTTTGATGAAAATAAATAGAATTTGAAATATATGAAAAGGGTGTCAACACACCCTGATGTATTTCTGACAACACACAGCTGCTTCGTTTAACTCTAAATATAAAATAGAAAAAATATATTTTATTAGTTCCCACTGTATAATACCTTTTAGAGTTTGTTTCTCTTTCTTACTTCAAGGTCTAATGTTGGCAACCCACACTATTTGTAGTTTTCAATCCATTTCTAAAGCAGTTGGGTAATTTATTTTCGTTTAAAAGCCATTTTGATCTGCTATTTGATTATATATGATTTTTTTTTTCTGCCAAAAATGGCTACTGCTAATATCTGAAATGCGACATTGTCTTTAACAAAACATGCTGGGTTTGAAAAACCGAATCATATTTTCTACTTAAAGATGTTTTTTTTTTCAACCGAGTAAGAATTGTACCTCTGTATCCATAATTCTATGGACAAATGCGTCGAATATCTGACGGTCTAAATGACTTTTATTACAAAAACAAAACCACCAAAAGAGGACGTTGCCGTGATGACGTAAGACAAACCAGCGTTCACTGCGGGCTTCAGTGACAGCGCCAATGTGTCTGTATCTGAAACTGCCCCAAGGATAAGGATTTACAGAACGTGTAAGGCTGACATTTCTAGGTATACTGATATTGCAAAGTGTTACTTTTCCACGCCGGATCTGAAATCCAAACCTCGCGGTGACGCCAAATCGTTTGCTGTATCGAACACTTGAAAAAAACTAACGGAATATTTACCGTCGTACTTCGTTGGGAGGCGTGACTATTTATCGGTTAATAACTCCATGTTTTTTTTTGTTTTTTTTCCGCGTGACATGTGGTTATCGCAGAACGCGCAAGAGTCTGGACAAGTTTGAGGCTTGACAGACGGATGCGGACCGGACGTGTGACCGGAAATACAATTTTTTTTTTCATGTCCGCTTTATTTCGTTGACAATTTACTTGTTGTACGTCCAGTCGTTCAGTTAAATGTACTTTTTACTTTATCTTAGAATTTTTTAATATCTCAAATATTTTTGTATTTGTTTTATTCTATTCTTAAATTAAAAATAAAATAAATGTATCTTATTGCCTTGTAAATGTATATGCATTTATCTTATTTGTGTGTATATATCTATACGATATACAGTCATGGAAATAATTATTAGACCACTCTTTCTTTAATTTCTTGTCCATTTAAAATTCTGCTTCCACTTAATCTACATTAATCTGGACAAATATAATAACAACTAAAAAGGCTCATAATTAAATTTAATTTCAGAGCTTATTTCTGGCCATTTTGCATGGTTTTATTGACAGTGATAAAAATGACTTCCGTTCCTACATCACTAGCAATAACATTGTTGAATACAGTGCTTTTAGTCA
>JAFBJS010001252.1:0-23908 GCA_016785265.1 Paraplagusia blochii
TATTTAATGACACAGTAGTAATGATTGTGTTTAATTTTAATTATTGATTTTTTTTTATGTCTATTGGAATCATTTATGTCAGACCTTTAACATCATATATACATTTATATATGTATATGATAGGATGGTGTAGGATGCCAATCATGTCGATTAATTCAGACGTCTGCTCTATAATAATAATAAAAAAAAATCTGATGGGATTATTTGATTAATTTAGTAAGGCAGGATTAAATTGTGTCATAATTTGAAAAAAGGATTTTTAAAAATCTGAGAAAATTTAGCAAAATATCTGGAAAATTGTAAAAAGAAAATTTGATTTAAAAAAAGAAAAATATGTAACTTTGACCAAAAACCTAAAAAAGTACGTCGGAATTCTTCAAGAGTTGAAAATGTGTGTATTTTTTAAATAATGAATCTAATGAATCTAAAAAATATTTATGGTCTCTCTGCTGTACCATTTCACCGGCCAAACGTCAAGTCACAAATGACAAGTCCTTGTATTTTTTAAGTTATTTTTTTTATCAACATATTCATATAAATTTAATTCTTAACATCACAATAATAGATTGAATTTTCTTTTTTTTAAAACCAACTGCACCATGCACTTTGAGGAAAAAAGACAAATCACTAAAAAGGCATGCCAAAAAAAAAAAAAAAAAACTTTTCACATTACACAGTCTATTCAAGTCAGTATTTTCTCACCTTTACGGAACACAAGGATGGAAAAAATAATACAAAATAGAATAACATTTTCCATAAAAGTACAAAAAAACTCAGCAGGGAACTAAACATCACCAAAAACTGATATTATCATCATGAATACTCTTTGGTGTTTCTGTAAATTCCAGTACAACACTGATACAGCAAATAAATTACAATTTTACAAAAACAACATTGATCATTATTTCATTTTTATTTTTTTTTTTCACATGCCTTTTGAGAATTCAAACTACACAACAGAGACCAATGTCAGGACGACGAGGACTTTTCTCCTTATATATAATATATACACGTACAAATCCTACAGGGTGAAAACCTGTCAGTTATGGACATTTAGTGTCTCCAGGGACTGAACTCTTCAAACGAGCATTTACACTTGACTTTTGTGCATAAAATATAGTCTTAAATACTTCTTAAATATTACAAAAATTCCATTCAAACTTCTGAGAAAATGAATGAGATGGAAAAAAAAATCCCTTCCCTAGTTTTCCTCGCTGGTTTATCAACATTTTATGAAACAGGTCACTGGAGAAAATACAGAAAAACATATTATTTTCATTAGTAATAATAATATTAACAATAAGGATACTAAGGGTTGGTGTCTGTGACGTGTCTGTAATCAGTTGTTGTTGTTGCTGTTGTTGTTGTTGTCGAAGCAGTACCGTTTATTCTGCTTACAGAGCCGGGATGTGACAGTGATTGATGGCAGCTCCATTATTAAAACTGCAGGGGTGGGGCGGAAAAATGTCCCAGCATCACACCAGTTGAGTCTGCAGACATGCCTGTTATTCAATTTAGCTGATTTTTTTTCTTATAAGCAACTGTATCGGAAAGTTTTCCAGTGAAAAGCATACGGAAGAGGATCAGAGTCGGAATTCCTTATCCTCATCTGAGGTTTTTAGCTGGACTTGCTTGTGGAATTCGGATTATTTTGGTGTTAGCTGAGTTAGAGGGTTGGAGTGTATCATTTGAAATGTTACTCGTAATGACTTTTAATTTTTTAATGTAAATTATAGATTATATTAAAATAATCTCATAATCACATAATCTCAGATTATATACAACATTTCTGGTAGAAAATTTAAAATTCTACTGGGATGATACGCGGGATAGCGTTGGGTCAAGTGAGGTCTGACTCAAATACAGAGTTTTACTGCTAAATCAAAATTCTGAAAATCAATATTCTTATCTTAATTTCGGATTAAGGTCTGACCTTTTCTTTCAACTCCCAGGTTGAGGGCAGGGTTTCAACACTGCAGACTAGCTCTTCAATTTCTCAGATTTTAGTCCACAAGCAAAAAATGGTTAATCATCCCTGTGAGTCAATCTAAATCCTGTAATCTAGATTAAAATTTGCCTAACTTTTCTTTTATTCTTTTTCTTATTGTACCATTAAGGACGTAAAACGTCTTAAATATTAACTGTATGTGAGAGTTATTTCATAGTTAAATTTCAATAACCTTTGACCTGAATACAAAATTAAAAATATATAAAATAATGTGGATTTTTGGACTAATACTTTTGTTTTTCCTGACATAGAATCCCCCAAAATTAGAGACAGAATTTTGAATTTACGCTCACTCTATCAGAACTGGGTAATTAAAGTTTCATGATTAAGATTTTTTTTTTTTAATTCTCTCATATTTTTGAATATTTTGGTTGAGTTTATAACCAACTGAGATAAAAGTCTGAAATTTCAAATGTCTTATGGCCCCAAACCTTCAGAGAGACTGTTATTTAAATAATTTCAGATCACCTGATTAAGTATTTTTAGATTTCAATCCTGGGTCAAAAAGAAAATCAAAAATTTGAGCATTATTTTAGTACTTTGAAGTACAGAGTCGAATCTGGGGAAAATTCTCAAACTCCCAGATGTCCCTAATCCTCTTCCGTAGGACAGATTTTCCTCCAAACAAATTTAGGAAGAGAGAATCTTACGTTTAGTGCTTAAGAGAAATCATAAAATATATCTATGCAAGTTGTGGTCAGCGTTTTGGTCAGGCCAGTGGTCACATCAGAGGCATTCTCATGAAATAAGTCATATTGGCTCAGTCGATTAATCATTGACCAGCCGGTCCGTGTCAGGTGTCCGAGCGGGGCCGTCAGAGCATCGTCCTCGGGTCCGGGCCCCTGAAGGACTCCTCGTCCTCTGAATCCGTGGTGGGGACGTCACTGGACGGGGTGTGGAGGTGGTTGGGCCCTGCGCTGCCCTGGCACACGTACCACTCGTTCAGGTTGGTGACCTGAGGGGAGAGGTTCGAGGACCGGTTCCTGTGCGCTGGGATCTCGGCGCCGGGAGAGAGCGGCTCCCCCAGCGGGTTGTTGGGGGAGATGTAGGTGACGTTGGTGGAGGTGGGCGGCGGGGACTTGCAGTGGACCTTCATGTGTTTGCGCAGAGAGCTCGGGTGCGTGTAGGACTTGTCGCAGCCGCGCACCTTGCAGTAGTAGGGCTTGTCGCTGGTGTGGACGTGGGAGTGCTTCTTGCGGTCGCTGCTGTTGGCGAATTTGCGGTCGCAGCCGTCGAACTCGCACTTGAAGGGTTTCTCTCCTTCGAGACAGAAGGATGGAAACGCACACAATCAGTTTGGACACTTTAACGCACTCTCCCTTTGGCTCCGTGACACCTGAGAGAAGCCACTGAACCACAGCTCCGCCAGCTGTCATCCTCAGGACAAACGGAAATACAGCAATTTCCCATGAAACATGACGTGTCTAAATTAAAAAGCTTTTAATCTAAAAAGCTATGGATAAAAATACCATAGTGTCAGAATAGTATTTTTTTACGTTTATACTCCCCGGTATAGCCTGACATGTTCGTCAGTGGAAGACAGAGGGCGTCCTACTTAGAAAGCAGCACTTTAACAGTCTTTTCTCCCACTCTTAAATGAACATTTAAACGCACCACTCTGGGACCAAGTAATATTTTAGACCATGTAAAAAAAAAATCCATAGGGCACATGTGGCAACTACTACATGACCCATAATGCATCACGCAAACAAACATGTTTCGGGTTTGTACAACGTTTGGTCCAGGGACCAGTTGTGGTCCCTAAACTGGTTCTCTGCGGCCCACAACTTAATATATGACATGGACGGCCCAAGATATTTCCACATGTTTTTATGTCTCCATATTTGGTGTTTAGTCACTGATGTAGAATTGACCTTTAACCAGTGACGCCTTCATGGACCTTTGCAAAACTTTTGGGTCTTCAAAAATATTTGGTTTTATTTGACCTTCATTCATGACAACCTCAAACCTTCAGTGACTTGCACGTAAAAGCACCACGAATACGAGTGCAGGCATCAAAACTACAATATATATTTACAGGTGCAACTGACAACTGACCCAGAATTATTGACAGTTGGTTTGGACATATAAGGACCCCATGACACAAATGTTGTTCAATACAGTACAAATATATGAGGTCCATATGTATATAAATATTTACAGATTGAAACCGTACAACATGCTCGACCTCAGTGCTCTGTGTATAGTTTGACAACTTCCCCTAAGTCCCCATTAACACGGTGTGTTGCTCCTCTAACTCAGGTTTTACAGCCCACTCTCTCCATACCGCCCGCGTCATATGGTACAAAATCAACACCATATGCACAGAGTTGCTGCGTGAACGTCCTACGCCTCTGGATAATTACTTTTACGCGTCTTCCAGCGCCGTGCGTAAGCACGTTTTACAAATCATATGCTCTAATCCCTGTACGCCCACTACAGGAGACACCGGGAGAGATAAAAGTTTTTATTTACAGATCGGAAATGATGCGGATCTCGGGGGCGGGGAGCTTTATTTTTGCTTTTACGCACCGTTACGCATTGGCTATTTTAATAAATGTAGAACGATGATAATAATAATTATAGAATTAAATAAAGGCTTTATGGCTACGATAGTGATAGAGACACGTAAGATTGATTTTTTTAACAAACACCAGAATTCACTGACCTGTGTGAGTTCTCTTGTGAATCTTTAAATTCTCCGAGCGGGCGAAGACTTTTCCACAGCCGGGGAACGGACACGGGAAGGGTTTTTCTCCCGTGTGAACTCGGATGTGGTTGATGAGTTTGTACTTCGCTTTGAACGCCTTCCCTTCTCGCGGACATTCCTCCCAGAAGCAGACGTGGCTGCTCTGCTCCGGTCCGCCGACGTGCTCCACGGTGACGTGGTTGACCAGCTCGTGCATGGTGCTGTAGGTCTTGGAGCAGGGCTTCTTCTGGTTCTGGTCCTGGTCGATCCACTTGCAGATCAGCTCCTGCTTGATGGGCTGCCGCATGTACCTCAGAAACGCCCCCGCCGCTCCGTGAGGAGCAGAAGCGATGTTCACATTGAGGTTCATGGAGTTGTAGCTGTGGAGAGAAGAAGGTCCATAGTGCTCCGGCCTGTGTCCGAAATGCTCCGGCCTGCCGTAGATGTCGCCCGGTATGCCCAGGCGCATCTGCCCGTTCAGGGCATGGTGGTGCGGGTGATGGTGGTGGTGATGGTGGGCACCCGGGGACGCCTGGTCGTGAAGTCCAGTGAAAAGTGAATGGGCCCCTGCACTTTCCGTGTGCCCATAAGCACCTGTTGGGGAGATGAACATGCCATGGTGATGAGGGGAGGAGGCGGAACTATGCTGGTCGCCAAGTGCATGCATAGCAGAGGCTGAGAGTTCTCTCCTGAGGATGAAGTCCCTGCTGCTTGAGTAGCCTGAGTGGGGGTGAGCCACGGGGAAACCAACTGTGGTCTGAGTGGAAGTGAAAGATGCCGCGGTCTGGGCTTCGGGATGGCTCTGGATGTGCTGAGTGGGGCTAAGTTTGAGAGCATTAGCAGTCTGTGCCATGTGCTCTGGTCCAAATGGAGTGAGTGCCACTCCGGGGTCGTTGCCCAGCTCCCCAGGGTGGAGGTGGGCATGATGGGAGAGCGGGTGATGCCCTCCTAGCCCCGGGAAGCCTGTCATATTCTGATGAGGAAGAGTCTGAGTCGCTGCCAAATCCGCTAATCTTATCGCAGGATTCCTCTTGCTTAAAGGGGGTTCCATAACTACTCTGACAAGTCCATCCGCACTCACCGCGATTGTTGTTTTTTTTGTGCTCTTTCTAAAACATTAGGAAAATGTGGATGTAGGGGGGTGGCCCTATAAGTTCTTTTGTCCGGCGTCTAACTCTGCTTGCTCCTTTTCCCCACTCTGTCCTCAAGCGATTGGCAGAACATACAACAGTTGGAGGACACAGTGGGGAATACAGTTTAGAAATGGCACTGCGGGTATTGGATGGATTTCGGTGACTGGCAGTTAAGGGAACGAAGCGATTGGCTGTCGTTCAGCGCAGGGTCTCAGCAGGGTTCCGCCCCCTCACTCTCTCCAGCGCTGTTGACTCCAAAAAGTTGTACTCACGGAGTTGGAGCAGCAGTTGTTTGTGTTTGCGCGGCTTTTTGGACTGTTTATTGTTTACTGGCGCCGATGCGTGTTGGGCCGTGTCACCGGTGCGGACTTTAGGGCGAACGAGCGGTTGTTCTTTCGCCTTAAAGTGTCGGTTTGTGACGGACGCGGGGTGGAGATGTGAAGAGGGAAGGTGGAGAACTGCAGCGCGGAGACGCGTGGATGCGTGGACGCGCTTAGAAATCACACTCTTCAGTTTTTCTCCATTTGCATTTTAATCAATATACAAATATCGCGATGATTTAATGAGTAATAACACTTCAACAACACACAAAAAAATATATTTTTTCTAAAAACGTGAATATCAATTCATGTCAGAAACGGTCTATTGTGTGTCTGTGTTTTGTAAAGGACTTTGCCCCCGCAGCGGTTATTAATCACCATCATCACCATTATCATTGTAATCACGCTCATGTAGAAATGATGCGTTCACGGTTTGCATGAGGCAGTAGCATTGGACTAAAGCGGATTTATGTCTACACGTCAGTCCAGGCCAGATTTATGACTCAAGTTACAAAAACAGTGGAAATAATGTTATTTTTCGATTAAAATGTACGAATAAAAATACTTATCCCATTTAGTCTGCGTTGTTCTGAATTCCCAATAGTATTTTGGGGGGGGGGATTCTAAACATTACTTATCTAATATTCTAGTATTTTTTCTACTGTAAAATCCTGACTACTAACACCAGGTAGTTTTCAGTCTGTGCTGACAGCCCGGTGTGTGTCTGTCATTTTTATGACTTCATTTACACTCTTTTCCAACCCATTTGGTAACACTGTTCCTAAACACCACACAAGGATCAACGTGCCGAGGAAAAAGATAGTAGACTTAAAAAAAATCCTTTCTAGATACATTTTATTTTAATAAAAAATCCATAAAATTAAGATGTAAAATTATGTGCAGTTTATTGGTAAAACGTTAATTCTAACTGATATTAGTTTATCATTATTATGTTATGTTATTATTATTACAATTATTATTTAAAAGCTAAAATAATATATTGCTCAGACATATATCGAATCTAAGATTTTTTTTTCCTAAATAAATAAATAAATTTATGCTTCACTGCGAAACTTCTGAAAACCCATAAAACACCGGGGCAGCGGGTACATTGTTCATGACGTGTTGAAGGGGCCCTGCTCTTTCTTACACATGAAATTAAACGCCACATGGGACCTGGGACAGAATACACACACACACACCGCACACGCTCACTCGCTCACACACACACACAGGTAGGATGATCCATTTCTTGTTTTAATAGTCAGGACGCCATGAGCGTCGAAACATTAACATCATTCGATTTATGACGCAGTAAACTAATAAAACTGCTGCTAAACTATTAAAAAAAAGACTGTCAATGTCTCACTGCGGACGAAAACAGGAGGGTTGGGGCGTCTTTACCCACCTAACCCTCCCTTACTTCTCTCTCTCTCTCCCTTTCTCTCTCTCTTTCTCTGTATCTAAAACAAAGAGCCTTTGTCATAAACATGGTTATTATACTAAAGTCCAGAGGCCAACATATGTGGTCTTAACGGGTCAGGAGTCAAACATCCATGAAACACAAGGTCACTCAAGCCACGCAACTACCTCCCGATTGTGTCAACATATTGATATTGTCAGATAACAAGAGGGGAGAAATTTGTCTCCAGCCCCTTCACCTCTCCTAACTCCCCCAAATGATCAGACCCAATCACAGGAAACACGGGTGTTTGATTTCCAACAGCAATTCACCAACTTCAAAATCAGTACTTTGTGTGATTTCTGTTGATAAAACCTGTTGGAATACTGGGTATTCCAGGGAGTGCTGTCTTCATCCCCTCAAATACCTTTCCAAATACAAGAAGAAAAAAAAATCTTAAAAGCGAATTGAGTTTTTTTTCTTTTCTTTTTCTTCGCTTTTCTTCACTTCTCGGGAAGGTCTGGTGGTTTTTCCACAGAAATAAAGAACTTCTTCCAGGGGTCGGGCCAGACGTGACTTTGAACTTGGATCAGCTCCTGTGTTTCCTGCGGTGCGGGTCGAAATAGACTTGGGAAGAATAGCACATACACACACACACACACACACACGTATACAACACAACTGCACACTAGGTCCCCGTGCACTCTGTCTTAAAAAAAAGCCAAAAGACACATTTAGGGAAGAAGTTTTTAACCATTTTGGACATTTGCGTGTGTCCCCTCACAGATCACTGCCGAGCTGGGGGAGAGGCGCAGGGACCGTGTGTGTGCTGGAGCAGAGGATTGGAGGATTCTGGAGAACATGTAAGTAATAAAAATCTTGATTTGGCTTGAATGGACAGCTGTAGTCTCTGTCCCTGGTGTTCAAGACACGTTTGCAAAGAAAATAGCCTAAAATTAAAGAAAGTGAAATATATTTTTCGTGAGGGTAGAAAGGATGCACAGTTCTTGGAGATTACTCACGACGTTTTGGGAAAACATTAAGTGTTTGACTGTGATTCCAAACACACTCCAACACCACGACATGTCACTGCACTTGGTGCGGTGGGAATGAGAACCACAGCAGAACCAGCAGACACGTGCAACCATTAAAGGTCCCCACCACTGAAGGCCCAGTTGTGGTTCTTCCGCCACCAGTGACAAACCACTGTACTCCATATGGAGCCAACATGCTTTTACAGCTGTGGCACTGGAGGGTTTGTCAGGTTTTTTTTCGCGATAAATCACGGTGATTTATCAGCATCTAAAACCAACTAAGGTGTGATTTATTAAATTATATCTTGAACCAGGTGTTTCAGGGTAATTATATTTATTTTAATCTAACATTTATATTGTTTTTGCCTCATACATCCACTTTTGAATTAATCCAATTACTAAGCAGCATCTGATCTTTGTGGTATTTAACAAAAAATATCAATATATTTAATGAAATATTTCACGGTAGGAGGAGTTAGAGGTGTACTATCAGACTATACGGTTTTTCAAGACAAAGTTCACGTCTCGGATTTGATTGAAAGTCCAAATACTACGGCAGAGATATTAAACATGAGGCGCAGTGACTCCAACGAGACCAAAACAACAAAACAACGTCCTCTTCTCTCTTCTCCTCTCCCAAGTCGTGATCCCTTCTCCGCCCGTACGTATATCCCCCCAAATGTTGTCCTCCAAAAAAAGTAGGCGGTAATTATTAGTGGAAAAATGGCGTTGCGCTATTAAGTAGCCAATGCGCAACCTGCCATTGGAGGGGCACCTGGGATTGACGAGGCGCAGTGGCCAATGAGACTGCGAGGATCCAAAGCACGGGCTCCAGTTAAAGGGGGCGGATGAGGAGGTAGAGCCAGTCTACGGAGAAACAGAGACCCTCCGCGTTAAAGACAGACAGACAGGCAGAAACACAGGCAGAGCCAAGCCACAGAAACACCACAATTATAATCCCCCACTCGGAGCAGCAGTTTTTTTTCCCTGAGATGCTCCTGCTACTTTACGCAGAGGACGCCTGCTAGATAGTAAGACAATGATTTAATTCTTACAGTGCGTTTTAGCGCAGAGCAACTGTCGAATCCAAGAGGAGGGGGACACGAGGAAACTCTTGACTTCGTTACATTTGGATTTTTTTTCAGTCAGATTAAGTAGATTTAGGATATTTCTTTTTTTCCCAAAAAGATATAATTTAATTCCCTGTGACCGGAGCAGCCTTCTCACGCACACCTGATATGGTGTTTCCAAGGTTGGAAGTTGAATCTTTGCGCGTTATAGTTCATATTTGATATTTTTCTTGTTTTTTTTTTTCTTTCAATTAGTTGTTAGTGTATTGATAAGTCACAGTACAGAATTTGTTTCGTTTCTGTGAAAACAAAATGCTTCTGGATGCCGGTCACCAGTTCCCCGGACTGGGAGTGGGCTCTTTTGCCAGGCATCACTCGGCGAGCGAGATGCAGGAGAGAGACTTGAGTTTGGCGCAGAACAGCTTTGTGGACTCGGCACACATGGGTGCCTTCAAGCTCAACCATGATCTGTCCCCGGGACAGAGCTCAGCCTTCAGCACCCAGGCGCCCGGCTACCCCACCGCGGCTCTGGGGGCTCACGCCGCCCATGTCACGTCGTACGCCAGCTCCCCCTTCAACTCCACCAGGGACTTTCTCTTTCGCAGCCGCGGCTTCGGAGAATCCTCTCCGGCCAGCAGCCAACACACTATTTTTGGCCCCACGGCGGGATCCCTCCATCACTCCCACACAGACACTCAAGGCCACATACTCTTCCCCGGGATCCACGAGCAGCACGGCTCCCACGGATCTCCGAACGTCCTGAACAGCCAGATGAGACTGGGACTACCGGGAGAAGTTTTCGGTCGCTCCGAGCAGTACCACCAGGTCTCCAGCCCCAGGACCGACCCGTACTCGGCCGCGCAGCTGCACAACCAGTACGGCTCCATGAATATGAACATGGGCATGAACATGGCAGCCCACCACCACCCCGGTGCCTTTTTCCGCTACATGAGGCAGCAGTGCATCAAGCAGGAGCTCATCTGCAAGTGGATCGACCCGGAGCAGCTCAACAACCCCAAGAAGTGCTGCAACAAAACTTTTAGCACCATGCACGAGCTGGTCACGCACGTCACCGTGGAGCACGTCGGCGGCCCGGAGCAGACCAACCACATCTGCTTCTGGGAAGAGTGCCCCCGGGAGAGCAAGCCCTTCAAGGCGAAATACAAACTGGTTAACCACATTCGGGTGCACACCGGGGAGAAGCCTTTCCCCTGTCCGTTCCCCGGCTGCGGGAAGGTCTTCGCACGGTCGGAAAACTTGAAGATACACAAGAGGACACACACAGGTAAATAATGATAACTCTATTAAATTGTTACTTTAATTTAATGCCACGTAAATGCATCTACTAACGTGTTTCTGGAATCAAATGTGCATAAACCGTTATCTTACTTAACTAGTGTAAATGTGTGTGTTAAAATATCACTGACAGGCGAACAGACAGAAGTGTACTCACAACTAGGAGCAAAGAGATTGTTTTTAACATGTACCCGCTGTATGAGTAGTATAGTATATTTGTAAAAACAAAGAATTATATGTTTTTAACCATAAGATTTTATGTTTTGACTAGAACTAAACACCAGTCACAGTAAGGACAGACCCCAGATCGGTTGTTGAGTCTTACTTGAGTGTTATGTATTATTTTCTCGTATTTTTCGCCTTTAAACACTCGTTTAGCAGCTACAATAATATTTACCACAGTTTTGAGTACATTTGCACCTATGTATAACGGGAGCCATTGCTGGTTATCAGCAACACACTGCTAATACACCAGCCTTGAGGTGCCAGACCGGGCCATTACCACTGTGACACAGTTCGCCTTATTTTCGTGGGGGGAAAACATGATATGCTCGGTGCTAATTAGATTTTTATTGTCTTCTAGCAAATGGTTCGTGTTACTGTAGAGGTCGGCCTTGGCTCACCACCCACCCCCAAGAACCCTCACCCCTCACCCCTGCTCATCCCCAAATCACTATGCGCATTATTTAGGCTAAATACGAAGCACCCCTCCGCCACCCTTACACCCCCGTATAAAAGGGAACACTCACCAGTAAAATGAAAAGTGTTCAAGCTGTAAACATCCTCTAGTTTAATATGTAAATGTACATCAGTGTAAATGTAAATGTCGTACAGTAATTTTACACACGCTAACGTTACGTTTCAAACCGGTTCTGACCTGACTTCAACTTCATTTTCCCGCCTCTTGCAGGAGAGAAGCCGTTCCAGTGTGAGTTCGAAGGCTGCGACAGAAGGTTCGCGAACAGCAGCGACCGAAAGAAACACATGCACGTTCACACGTCGGACAAGCCTTATCTGTGCAAGATGTGTGACAAGTCCTACACACACCCCAGCTCCCTACGAAAACACATGAAGGTAAACACCCCCGGCGAGTGCTGCATTCACTGACCCCGCTGCGGAGTTTAGATAAATAATTCAGCTCTAAACCCCTGTGTGGATTTAAATACTTATTCATGATTTTTTTTTTCTCCCTCTCCCTCTCTGCTCCATCAGGTCCACGAATCCTCTCCTCCAGCCTCAGACTCTTCACCAGCAGCCAGCTCCGGCTACGAATCCTCCACACCCCCAGGCCTGGTGTCTCCCACCACGGAGACCCAGAGCAACGCCACGTCCCTGTCCCCAGCCTCAGCTGTCCACAACACCAGCAGCCACAGTGTCCTCTCCTCAAATTTCAGTGAATGGTATGTTTAGGGACTCGGTAAAAAATAAAAATAAATAAAAGACAGAGAGAAAGAGGTAGAGAGAGATGGAAATGAAACATCACACTCGTTCGTTTCACAGCACTGGAAATTTAGGACCCACACAAATAAAAGGTTTATTTTTTATTTTGTGACTTTTTATCAGCCAGGGTGAACAGGACGGGGACAGACCAACAGGGGGATCATGTATTATAGTCTAAATGTATTTCATATTGTAAATATTCGGTGGAAAGGCCCCGCGTTTCCCATTGGTTGTGATAGTTTCGTCCGTCTTCGCTGTGTAGATGTTCCTTCAATGGTAGCTACTCCTCTAACTGGACTCTAGTGCACATATTACACGACAGATTCTACTATAATGTTGAATATTGTGGTCCTGAGGCAAATTGATTGTACTATACCTGACACCTATAGACTGGAAAGAGTGCCAAAGTTGACATTTAACTCCCATCAGACACACACAAACACAAACACACACTACGATATACTGCTTGTGAATGTACATTTATTTTTCAGTTGGCTGGGCTTAACTCGTGACCGTTTTTTGTGCTTTTGCAATTGTGAAATACTATCTGGAAGATTGTGAGGATAAAAAAATAAACGTTGTGCCGTTGGAATTATTATAATTATAATTATTATTATTATTTTCTCCCCCTCTGTAACTACACTCATCCTTTTTGTTGTAAATATCAGCTGCCATATTTATCCATTTGTAATTAAATTATGGTATTTACTTGCTACAGATGAAACAGTATTTATAAAGAAAAAAATGTTTCTTTTACTATAAATATGTACAATGACGAGCTAAGGAAAAAAAGAGAAAACCACGGGCAGTTGTTTTGTTATGTGTTTTTTTCCTTTTTTTTGGTTCAAAGTTTGAAGAAGTGTTTTCTTCCTCATTGTGATAAGAATTTTACTGCATACAAATATAATAAAAACGGTGTTGCAAGTGAGGAATAGTTGCTTTGCGTTTGTTGTGCTCACAAAAAACAAAAACAATTAAATAAAAAGTCTTTTACACAAAATATTTTAACTTGAAATATATTGTTATTGCATCATTACTTTGTAATAATGTTGTTATAACAATAACAGAACAGAAAATAGTGAAATAATCAATTTTTATTCGTGAACTTGCTAATTTGAAGAAAAATAAAAAAACACAGTTTTATTCTCTTGGGTGATTTTAATTACTTTATCACACTTTAAATCACAGCAACTGACTAAAGCAGTGAACTTGGGGTCAGAGCTGACCTCCCTGTGGTCACTCTGCTGCAGTGTGGACTTGAACTTGAACCTGACTGAAGTTCATGCTCCTGTAGACTCTGCCCCCTGGCTTGGTACTGAAACGATTATTCATTTTCTCTTTCTTTCCTCGATTAATCACCTCAACTTTACACACATCTCCCTTTATTTGCCTTTTCTGTGAAGACTTAAACGTAGAGCTTGGTGACACTGGTCGTTGTGTGCCTCAGGGCCTTTAGTGGAGGCCGTTCTTGGACTCGTTGATGGGGCCGAGGACGGAGCGGTGTTGTGGCAGATTGTGTCACCTCAGACTGGATCGTGTCTGGACAAAACATGTTGGTGTTGCTGCGTGGTTTTCAGGCTGAGACGTATGCAGTGAGACTTGTGAGTGGTTGGTGGAAGTCGCCTTCAGGCCGACTACACTACTCTGTAGCAGCAGCAGCAGCAGCAGCAGCAGTATTGCTCATGCGTCTTATGTTGTCCAAGCTGCTCACATCACTTGGCCCAAACGTGTCATAAATTAGTAAATAAATCACGACCAGAGTCAGATTGATTCAATAGAAGTAATAAATCATGTATTTCACCAAGCGATACCCTGCTTTTCTGGACTCACGGGAAAACAAAGTAAACTTGTTGTTTAAGCAGCTTATTGTTCATGCACCTGAGGAAGAAGGGAAGAAAAATAACACCCTCTAATGGTCCCTCCAGTGGCCGCCCGGCCCGGTCACCTCTCCAGCGCAGGAAGGTGCGACCTGTGGGGAGTGGGAAAGGTCAGCTCCACAAAGTGCGTCGATGCCGGTTCCTGTTCGGCTCCTGCTGGGCCGGTATCGATCTGCAAAGAAGGAAGCGCAGCTTTTTTTTCTAACCACACCGTCTGCTTTTCTCTTCTTACACCTCTCACCGAGTTGTTCGCAAAATCGTTGTCGACTTTACACTCAGGACACTGAGCTAAAAAGATTGTAGAGAGATGCAATATTCTGAGTTTTCCACAGCAGTGGATCAGGGGATACTTGGGATTCTGAGTGTGGAAATGAATGTTTGCGTTAAATGAGTTCATACATTTGCCTGAGCAGCATGCCAACTTTTATTTATTATTTTTTTTAACTATTTATTCGCCTTTACGTCAAATTTAATTTTTAAAACCTTAAAATCAAACATTTGCATAATAAATAAACAATGTATCTTGTGTATCTTTCATTTTGTAGTCACTGGATGGTGTGTTTGGGTGCGCGCGTGTGTTTTTATTGTTCTTTCACTTGTAAAATCTTCACATTTACATGTGTGGACAAGGTCAGGATGGAGATCACACAGATCTGGAATTTGATTTATTCGTTAACTAGTCGAATAGACTCGATTGTTCGGCAGTATTTTTTTTATAACCACAAACACGACATTAAACAATATTTTCAACCTCGATCTTATTCGAGTCAATTATAGTTTAGACGTGTGTTGTGTTTCACTGCGGATTAAACGCTCGATGACACTGTAGGTGAGTGTTATTATGATAGTAAACGTGTATTTGAAAATCATTAAACCTCGTACAGATTCATCAACACTGTTAGACTGAAGTAAAAAAATAATAATTAAACTATATAGTTGGCGCAAACTGGAGCGTTTGTCTTGGTTTTATTCTATTTATATTAATTATTTTCTTGAAGTATTCTGTATTATATTTAACTAAGGAATTTTCCAAATATAGGTTCAATAAATAAATCGTCTTAATCTTTAAATAAATGGTTTATTCTGTTCTGTGCTGGCCCTATGTTATGCTAAGCTTTAGTTCATTCGACTGCTACAAGTTGGATTTTGTTTCAAGACTAAATCTGAATGCAGGTCCATCAGTGTCCTATAGGAATGTGCACGAGTGCGTGCGCGTGCACGCGTGTTCACAAAGAGAGAGAGAGAGAGAAAGAACTATGGGGACGGTGTTGAGTTCTCATGCTGTCGCTTTGGCAGCAGCTGAAGCCAGAGAGGTAGATATTTGGGACAAGGATTTTAGGATTTTACCTGAGCTGCTTCAAACAGTCAGTACTGCCACAGCGGCTGTGGGTGCGAGAGAGAGGTAGAGGAGTGGAGAGAGAGAGAGAGAGAGAGGCAGCAGCAACAGCAGCAGTCAGTGAGCAGTTATGATTGCAGGCCTCCAGGGACACACACACACACACACATACACACACTCATTCCTCCTCTGTGCCTGCAGCAGCCCCCTCAACTTGTTGGTTTTTAGAAGAACACACACGACTTGAACTTAATCCGTATAAGATAAATGGTAAAAACATCCCAGTCATGGAAATTAATGAAAATAAATAATTTTTTTTTTGCGTAAATCATAACGTCTGATTTATTTTTATCTTTTTAGTAATCTTAGGTTGATTCCACACCCTGGTAGACACTGATTAATTTATCTATTAATTAATCATTTGTTGTGGAATCAGTTCAAACTCTGTAACTTTCACTGTTGTTATTTTATACACATTTTATCACCTTTTCCTCTGCTACTGTCTTACCTTTTTAGTTAATATAGTTAATTGCTTATATCTGTTATAGTTATAATATGTATAATATGTGATATTTGGTATAGTTTTGCACCGATCCTGATCTTTACATATCAAATAAGTTCAGGTTCATCAGTTAAAATACACAAACAAAACCAACAAGTAAGATTCGATCACCTGACCCTCAACAGTGATCACTTTTACAGAACTTTTTCTTGTTAATTCTGTCTTTCCAGACGGGCTGACACTGATTTGTGACCCAGCTCAGAGCCTCTCCACCCAGGAGCCTCTTCTCTGCATTAACCCTGTTAGTTATTTATAATCATTTAATTACAGCAGTGATTTTCTCTCACTCCGAGTGTTTGTTGCAGCACCAGAGGGAAACCCTCAGAGCTGATGGCACAGCAACACCTCTGCAGGTTTACGTTGGTCTGTTGAGACATTTGCATCAAGTGTCACCGACACGAAGCATCAAAATTCACACTCCTCAAACTCCAAATTGTTTTTGGCATCTAGGAACTATTTTCACACTTAGTGCTGTGTGACCAAAAACATTTGCTGGGATAAATGAGATTAAGTCTCTTAAAGTCTGACAAATACACATTTAGGAACTGATATTAATGATGCAGGAATTTTTTTGTCATCACAATCCTGTTTATATAGTTTTATTCAATTTAATTAAATATGCCAAATATGTAATATTATAATGACAAAAAGGTTTGCTTTCTTGTTGTGAGACTTATTTTTATCTAAGTCATGTTTCTGTTGAGCCAGGTTTATTTAAGCAGCATTTTTTGAAACAATAGACGTCAAACCAAAGGGTTTTTTTACACAAAGGCTCAGTAAAACCAACAAACACAGGAGAGAAACAATGGTAAAACATTATAAAGTAACTTTAAAGTCATTTTTTTTGAGTTCGTAACAAATGAATATTGGCTTTAAAAAGACATTTCTACTGTGAAACTTCTCTCCTCTTCTCCTTCAGTGTAATGTTTCACAGTCGTCGCCCATATGTTTGCAGAGAAAAGCGGGTAAAACAAACGGCCGATTCCTCTAATTGAATTTGTCCTGCTCTAATGAAATGACCACGGTCACTTCACTGCTCAGTGTGTTGTTTATTTATATAATCATCACAGTCACACACAGTTCACCCAGTGAGTGTCATTTCCGACGGTCTTTGTCCTGCAGGAACCCCTGTCCTCCCCCTTGAAATAAACAATGTAAATGAGAAGGAAACGCAAAACATATGATGTATTTTTACTGGGAGTGAAGAGAACATGGAGATACAGAACGAGTACAAAACCAGGAAAGGACACTGGCAAACAGTCAGGTTTTTATACGAGAGTTTGGAGTATGGTTTTGATAAAGGAGTGAAATACATGTGGATTATTTTGAAAAACCAGTGACTTGACTGGATATAAAGGACCATCACTGAGTACTTTAATCCTTTTGTCTCCTCTACCTGTGAGTGTGTTATGTATGAGGGGAGGAGCAATTTACCTCTTCACAGGGAGAGTCAGTTCTTCTCTTTGTAGCAGCAACAGCTAAAAGTTAGCCACAGCATGATAAATGATTCCCCCGAATTGGCTAACAACATAAACACAGAGGGCAAAGATGGTCAAAGAGTAGCTAAATACTAGCTGGAGAGAAACACATTGCGTAAGTCAAATATTGAATAGTATTAATAGTTTAACATTAGCCAACATGCTAAATATTAGCCAATAGAAACAATTAGATTAATGCCACCTTCGATGTTCCAAAGGAGCTAAATGTTAGCCTAAAAAGCAAAGTATTAGGAACTAAATAGACACTAATTTGATTGATGACCTTTTTCATGTCCAAAATTAGCATCAAGTTAGCCAAAACTGGTAAATATTAGACGTATAGAAACCAATAATGACACATGTGACTCAATAATTTCCCGAAGGGTACTCCCAAGGAATTAATACGTTCTATCTATCTATGTAATGTTCTAAAAGTAGCTTAAAGTCGGCCAAAAATGCTGAATATTTCAATACATACAAAATAGATTAATGACAAATTTAATGGTTGAAAAACAGCTAAAAGTTAGCCTAAAATGTAAATAATAGCAAAATACAAACCAATTATTTAAACTTTAAATGTTTCAAGAGTAGCTTAAAGTTAGGCAGATATGCTAAATAATAACCAGATGGGTAAAAAAATAGATGACTCATTCAATGTTTCAAGAGTAGCCTAAATTAGCCAGTAATGGTAAATAATAGCCAGATAGTCAAAATAGATTGACACATTTAATGTTTCAAACACAGCTTAAAGTTTTTTCTTAAAGTTAAACAAAGAGTTAGCTTATAGTCAGACATTGAGATGATAGCAGACACAGTCACTGAAAAAAAGGGAAGGGAATAAATCCTATTGAATAAAAAAAGTGCTAAAAGTTAGCATGTTAGCTGCTAACGCCCAACAAAAAAGTGACAAATAACACTGACGATAAGAAAATATTGCAAATAATATAGGAAGAAATATGAGTCACAAAAGTGATTTTTTTTTTTTCATATTTTCTTGCCGCTCCCTTTTTCTCTCTTAGTTACCTTCTACCCTCCCCTCATCCTCCTCTCCTCCCTCTCTGCCCCCTCTCCTCCAGTCTTCCTCGTCTCCCTCATCTCTCCTGACACGATGCCTCGTCTTGTATTTGCACTCCAGCCCTTGTACAGTCCTGCCTTTCCTGTGCCACGCAGCCCCCGTGGCCCTTTCATCTGAGTTCAGCGGCCGCCTTTTCTCACACAACAGATGAATGTGTTTCAGTGAAAGAGCCGGAATGGCTGTCACTTCTGCTGGCACGACGCAGAAACAAACAAAACCCCCTGCTCCTTTAAGGAAACTGGTGCAGGCGCCTCCCATCGCACACAAACACAACAGAGTCAGAAGCACAAATAGCCCTAAAAAAAAAAAAGCTAAAGACGGCCTTTCATGCAGAAAGCCTGGCAGGACTGGTCCTCTCATGCTCACAGAGGAAGACAAAGCGAAGAGGTGCAGAGGAAATGATATACTTGGCCCGGACTGAGGTCCAGTTTGTTGTTGAGTGAGCTGACGATGATCTAAGAAAAAAAAAAGTTGCAGATCAAATGTTCCTTTTACAACAGCGTTCTGCATGGTGGTTGAGGTTCTCTATGTGGTTCCAACACCCAGTGTTGACACTTGTCTTTAGGCCACAGTGGGTGATTGTGTTGTGTACGCATGTCAATTTTTTGCAGGTTTGTCTTTCACTGCCTTTTTAAAAAACTCTTTATTCTAATCTAAAAGAGTCTTGCCATTTGTTTAACTCCTAGGTTAAGGAGAAAACAAACTAGGGGGCGCACTACTGACAATATACTTTAAATTTTTTTTGTTATGTGAGGAATGAACTAAAACCCTAACCATTCAGTTGTTGTTTGTTTTGGGTCATTTTTTATGCATTTTTACTGAAAGCCCTTAGGCTTTACAACTCTAAAGAGCTTCAGGCAGGTCAGTTTCCACATCTTTAACATTTGAAAGAACTGCCTTAGAAGGAAGGAGAAATGCAAAATAATAATGGATGTTAAAGGGACTTGTCTGAGTAACAACTAAAAAAATAAGAACACGTAAATAAATAATAAGTGCAAAAAAATTACAGTCAAATATCTTGAAGTTATATATATAAGTTTTATATATATATATATATATATATATATATAAAACTTCAAGATATTTGACTGTAATGCGCTATATTGTCGCTATTATTGGGCCATCCCTCAATTTACTTAATTTTTTCATTACCTCATTCTTTAAGTTTTTATATACAACAATTTAGATTTATTTACTATACTTATACTATATTTACTATAAATTACAATTAGATGATTCTTTGTATATATGTTTAAAATATTATATATTAAACATATATAGATATAAACTAATATAAACTAATATATATATATATATATATATATATATATATATATTGGACTAAATGTGAGAAGATACAGTAATATATCCAACGGTTCAGCTTGTATATTAAACTCTAATGCGCTATATTGTCACTATTATTGGGCCATCCCTCAATTTACTTAATTTTTTCATAACCTCATTCTTTAAGTTTTTTATGTACAACTATTTAGATTTATTTACTATACTTATACTATACTTACTATAAATTACAATTAGATGATTCTTTGTATATATGTTTTTATATATATATATTAAACATATATAGATATAAACTAATATAAACTAATATATATATATATATATATATATATATATATATATTGGACTAAATGTGAGAAGATACAGTAATATATCCAACGGTGTGTGCAGTAACGTCACATTAGAGTTAACAATCTGTCCTGTGGTCGCTCCACACTGACACCATCTCATATACGATGTCAGACTTCCTTCTCCATTCAAACCCTGACTGAGCCCAGGAAATTTTCAATTTCCCAGCACCTGTAAATCTGCTGTTTTACCTCAGCAGCTTTGATCTTCAAACAGAGCAGAGCCGTGCCCTCGGGGACTCGCTGCAGAAAAGTGACTGGGTGCCGGCTGCTCTATCGCTGCTAGGGTTTATGGGAAATTCTAGCAAGTCATGGAACAAACCTCTCGGCCCTTCCTGCATTTTCATGATATACGTTGACGACGGTGGGGAACGCCATGTGCTGATCACCTCAGATGAGGACGGGATGCGTTTGGTCTTTTGGTGTTGTTCAAAGTGTGGGGGGAGGGAGGCGGGAGGACTCCCTAATGTCCTCATTAAATACATTGTCTTATTTGTGAAAAAAAAAAAACTGACAGATAATTTAATTCTAGGGTTAGATGACGTATTAAACCAGGTGTCGGAAAAATATTTTGATTTGCAGACCACAATTTTTGCAGACCTCAGATAAAAGGCATGCAAAAGTCAAGGCAATGCATGATAGAATGCTAACATGCTTGTAGTCTTTTTGGAAAGGAAAAGGAAGGAAAGCAAACTCCTTGTCATTGTGACATTGTGATTCACACCACTGCACACAACGAAATGCGACCTCTGTATTTAACCCATCACCAAAGGTGGCCTAATGGTCCGCTTCCTAACCATTAGGCCACCAACTGCCCCAATAAATATGTTTTTAACATGCTATTTATTAGGCAAACTTGGGCGTTCCAGTAAAAAAAAAAAAGCATATGTATAGTCACAATACAAAGCACTCATATAATTTGGAAAAGTTTGGCGGACCAGATTGCAAAGCAGAATGGGCTACGTCTGGGCCCTGGCCCTTATTTTGCTCAGGTCTGTATTAAACCAACAGACTTCTGTTATATAATATAATATTGTTAGCGATAGATTTCCCTGCCTTAGTGTGAAAAAATGTTAGTCTATCCATCTGTCCATCCATCCATCCATCCATCCATCCATCCATCCGTCCGTCTATCTGTCTTGCCTGGATTTTGTAGGGTTACTATAGGGTTGTCTTACTGCTGGTTCTGACAGCTGGTTCTGCAGAACCATCTGGTGTGACAGGGATCAGAACAAAACATCTTTTCAAAAGACATTTCTGAGGATTTATGTTCTGGAGACATGAGCTCAGTGTAAGAGACTTCCATGTTGGTAGATGTTCTCGTTTGTTCTGACTCTGGTCTGTGAGACAGTGTCCTGACACGCAGCACATGTGTAATGTCTCTAAAACACACATGCGGACTAAAAAGCTCTTTTTGATTTGTACAGGTTTATCATGAGGAGACAGGAATGAAAGAAGACAGAGGGATCAAACTGGTCCCAGTCTCCACCACCACATCCACCACCACCACCATCACCACCACTGCTGGTTCTTCTGTTGTGTGGTAAGTCATCATCACTCTGATCTGATCTTAACATCATCTTCAACGTCTCTCCAGAGGCTTTCACTCAACGCAGGAGACAAATAAACAACGTCCTGGTGCATTAGGCTGTTTGTCAGCTACATTTCAATTTCAAATACTTGGCCCTTAATCTCGGGATGTTTATTTTATTTTTTTAACCTCAGAATTTTTAGATCAGAAACAACTCTGCCTTCATAACATGTCTGACTTTTTCAAACAAGAAATACAATTTTTTTATTTTGATCTAAAATGCAGACTTTCCTTCATAATGCAGACCTTCCTCTTAGAATGCTGATATTTCTCCTAGAAGACTGACTTTTTTTATATAGGTCTGACTTTTCCCTCAGGATACCAAAATAGTCCAAGACTGGAGACCTTTCCATTGTACCTGTCCGTCCTTCTATCTATCTAATATGGACTTTTCTATTGGAAACGACTATTTCTCTGAATGCTGATTTTTTTCCCTTAGTGTGCTCTTTCACCTGAAATGCTGACATTTCCTCAAGAAAATTTAGTTTTTTTTATCTGTCTGTCCATCTGTTTGTCCATACATCATCCATCCATCCATCTATCTATCTATCTATCCGTCCATCCGTCCATCCAAAACAAACTATTCTGAAGTCTGACTTTTTCTTTAGGTACATTAAGATCTATGAAATGTTCCAAAGTCCATGCTATTCTTGCAGAATTTGTAGAGTTTTTTTTCTATTTAATTTGAGAATAATCTTCAGTTCCTTCAAACTCCTCTCCTGTAGCTTAATTCCTCTTCTCTAACCCTCACTCAGCGTTACTTTCTCTAGAACAGACAAACAAATCAAACTACACCCCACTATCTTTGTCCGTCAGCTTCTTGTTTTCACCAAAAAAGTAACTTTTAGTTATTGGTCTGACAGGTTGAGGTTCCAGGGTTGCTGTAAACATGTGTATTTTTCCAGTAGATATGAAGCAGTTCAGTCATTTTCTCTCAGTTTTATCGGCGCTGGTCCTTCCCAGCAGGTGGTGGCGCTCTGATTGCACCCCACAGACCTTGTCAGTCCGGAAGAGCCTCTTGTTGCTCACCTTCACTTCTTGACTCCGGTGGGTTTTGAAGGAGCTAATTTGATTGACTTCTAGCTGCACTTCTTTTTCTTTACCTTCACCTCACAGACCGTCAGTCCCCTGACAGTAGACGGCAGACTTTCTGGTCAGTGAACGTATTGACAGGCAGACGCTCGGCACTTGATGTGTCAATGTCTCGTCCACTACTGCACTGTTTGGATTCTCTGTGTTTGTCTCGAATTTTTTTTATTGATTGGATTGATTAATCTGACAGATTGAAGCAATGTTACCCACTGTAGAGGATCGGTGTAGTTTGCCTGTTTTTTATTCAAGATTATTTTGTTAATAGGACATCTTTCCTGGCTGTTTCTTAGCCATTTGGTCAACACTTGTTCTTGTGAAACGTATTTATTCAGGATTTTTTGAATATTTAAGTCTTGTTGTTGTTGACTTTGGCTAGATTTATTTTTCTTTTAAGGTTTCCCTACAATTTTGTGAGTGTTATTTCTAATGTATAATTTTTTTTCATATTTTCTGTGCAATTTATTTCTATTTATGGTACTACTATTATGGTGCTACTGTAAGTATCAGTCTTGTAACTTTTACCTACTTTTGGGGGTTGAGGTTTGAGTCCATCAGCTGCCAAGTTACTGCTGAGCATGGCACCGTCCCCACAAACTGCTCCCTGGGGGCTCAAAGCTGCTCAATTTTTCCCCTAAATTTTTAGTACCCCCCCATTAGACAATGACAATAAAGGATTGATCTATTCCTAATTATATATGTATATATATATATATGCAATTTAATTTTTATACTAAGTCAGTAATTCTATTCTAATTTCTACCTGGCTTTTTCTCAATTCTCTTAGCTAATTGCCATTTAGTAGTTAATTTAATTAATTTGTATCAAAACCTGTATATATATATATATATATATATAC
>JAFBJS010001252.1:23930-65309 GCA_016785265.1 Paraplagusia blochii
CACATACATATATATATATATATATACATAACCAACTTTCATCAAATTTTCTTTGCTTTCTGGGTTCTGGCGAAATTACTGTGAACGATTCCCTTAAAAACCCTGCTCCAACATAAAGACATTGAAAACTACTTATCCTTGTCCTGGAGAATATGAATATAAACATGACTACATAAGTGACAACTCAGTCCTGGGCTGTTCTCCTGACTGACATCCTCTTTTCCTCTGTGGGTCTGTAAGGCAGGCGGCGATGGCTGAGCAGCTTCTTGTTTTTTGAGTGTAAACGAGAGTTTACTTCCCACCTAGAATCCCCAGCGCCAGTGAAAGCGCGAGCTCTGAACGTCGTCCCCTCCGTCTCTGTGGTGAGCCTGTGCTCTGGCGGTGCTGTCGTCCCACAGACACTTGAGAAATAAATCAGATGCACCGCTGACAGCAGCTTACGGTGAAGCAGGAGGACGGGGAATTACGTGATAAAAGGCAGCGTTCACAGCATATATTTTCATGGCCGATGGAATAAAAACATTCACTTCAGAACAGGGTAAACACTGCGCTGTTCAAACCCCCTGCAATTCAATGGGATTTTTTTTTTTTACCAATAGGTAAATATTTGCCAGGTGTCATTACGGGGTGTTGCTGAATGAAAAAATGTTTTTGTTATATAGCATCATATATATTCTTCTTAAAGCAGTGTTTTCACTCAGTCATCTTCATCTTTATGTCTGTTGCTGGATTGCGGGGGCAGCTGACACCACCCAAATCACGCTGCACCCTATTGTGACCCTTCCTGTGGGTGGTGAGCCCACTGGAAGTTATGTGGGTGTGGACGGTGCTATGCTCAGAGTATCTCAGTGGCAACCTGGCAGCTGGTGGATTCAGACCTGAAGCCTTGTGGACCCAAGTCCGCTTCCTAACCACTGAGCCACCATTGCTGACAGTTTTAAGGGTCATAAAGCAGCATTGATGTTAAAAAATATTCTTTGCTGCTTACAATATTACATATAACACGGAAACACCATGATTATGTAGCTCTGTTTATATAAAAAATATTATAAGAATGATACAACATGCACAGTTATTATAGGAATCAATTATCTTGGCATCTCAGTTTCTGTCATTATCATCTTATCTGTTACTGAGTCTTAGTTGCAGCAGTCTCCACTACTGCCGCCCAAATCACACTGCTCCATACTATCAGCCTTCCCGTGGGTGGTGAGCCCATTGGAAGTTATGTGGGTTGGGACGCTGCTATGCTCAAAGGCAACCTGGCAGCTGTTTGATTGGATTAACCACTGCTACTTTCATATAAATCCAGTTTTATATTTTATAACAATAGAAGTTTAAGTCTTGCAAATTTTCTATCTTATAAATCAACTTTACTTGACCTGACTCTGAAAAAAAAATATCCAAAATACTGCCTCTATAATCAAATTTTGTCGACTTTGTTTTCTTCTGTTAAAAACAACCTGAAATGAATGAAACATCAACCATATCAACAGATCAGGGCTCACAAACTGTTAACCCACTTTGGTTTCTACAAAATAAAGTTTTACCATAAAGTAATGAAAACAAAATCTTATTGTAATTGTTAATAAGACTCTTGGTAAAATTTAACAACTGTGTGTAGAAGGAGACGTTCAACAGTATTTTCGGATTTTGTCAATTTGATAATATAATAATCCAAATCCAGGACTGGCGGTAGTAAAAACAATATTTATATATATATTAAAACTACAGATATAATTGTATTTTAAGATGCATATCACTGAGTTAAAGTGAGAATCATAAAGGTCTTGAGTCAGACAGTATAAAATATACATATAACATAATGTTTATATAGATAAATATATTTTGAGTATTTAACCTAGGTAGATCAATTCAACCTGGTTATTTGAAAAGTAGCTCACAAGACAAAAGGTGTGGACACCCCTGGACTGTAGTTTATGTATCTATTGTTGAAGCCCAGTGTCAGACAGACTAACACATGTCTCACACTCTGCCCCGGTTCTAACAACTTTAATGTAAAAGCCAGAATATGGACAGGCTGGTGTGAAGCTAAGGATGGAATTACCAAAGCTTTTACCCCCGTACCTCTGGGACTCAAACCCTAATCATGTGGCGGAGGCGGCAGAGCCCAGGGCAGGAGCAGAATTATGACGATTATGGCATGTTAGCACATGTCTGAGAGTGGAGTGGACGGACAGACAGATGAGTTCATCAGTGGCAGGATTAGTTGGCTCCCATGCTGCTCTGTAACTACCACCCGGCCCTGGCTACGTCCTCGCACGCAGTGGCCTCTCATTAACGACGAAGAGGGCATAATGATCCATATGTGTGTGTGTGTGTGTGTGTGTCCTTGTGTGTTTGTCAGCTTTTCTTTTCCAGGCTGATTTTAAAGCTATAGGAGTGAAAGGCTACTTGTGTACACCGTGGACAGGAAGGTTGGAATCTCTTATTTGTGGCTTCAGTTTTAAGAGACGTAGATGAAATTATTCTGTTTTCATTGCGCAAAACAACGACGCATCGTTTATTTATGTCTGGTAACTTGTCATCTATTGGCAGAGTTTAGGTTAGAGGTCAGTCTCACTGTTTGAGAGGATCTGAGAGGTTAGGGTTAGTTTAATTAAGATCACAGCCATTTGATGTTGGCGCTAAAAGACGAAAAGCTTTAAGATAAGATAATAAATAATGTTTGGTTGCCTCCCTGACCTAAAACTCCTTTTAGAAAATCCATATAACATTTTCTTAACAATTTTGCGATACCAACATTAACCGGTAGCGATAGAAATAAACGTCCCAGAACCCTATGTGTGAGTTGAACAAATTTGGCGAAACCAAGGATTGCGTTATCGGATTTTCACATTATTTTCTGATCCAGACATGCGATAAAATATATATGTATATTTGAATTATTCCAATACATACATACATACATACATATATATACTGTATATTGGCTATGATTATATATGTATATATATATATATATGTTTTTTTTTACTGAAACCAGTATCAAACAAAACATTTGACATTATGACATCAGAGAGTGAAGGGTTAGTTGGGGGCCTAGTGGTTAAGGAAGTGCAAGGTGTCCTGTTTGAATCCCCCTACTGCCAAGTTGCTGCTGAGGTGCCCTGAACATGGTATTGGCCGCACACACTGCTCCCCAAGCGCTCAAAAGCTGCCCACTCCTCACTTGGTGATGGGTTAAATGCAGAGGTCAAATTTTGTTGTGTGTTGTGGTTTGAATCACAACATCACATTGACAAAAAAAAAATCTTTTTTAATCTTTTTTTTTTTAACAAAACAAAAATCTCGGAGGACAGGGTGGACACGTCACATATCAAGAGTCTATATTGTGAGCCAAAGATTACACTGGTGCATTAAAGTGACTTTGTGGCAATTTGAAAACAAAAAACAAGCAGTGTAACCTCTACCAGAGGAGGACCTCTGCAATGGAAGCCCTTGCCTGTCTTTCAACACGTGTGCGTGAAAACCTCTCATGCCTTCTGACCGTGCGTGTCCCTGCTTTGTCAGAGGAAAATGCATTGTAAGCTGGTAGGCATGTCAGGCCCCAGTATGGGGTCCTTACTGCCGCTATAATCCCAGCCATGGCCTTTAAACCCTTGATGACCCACGACTCTCCGCACCGCTCCTCTGCCTGCACCTGACAGAAGAACACAAAAAAGCAAATGGAGACCTTGAAAACCATAAGGCACCGCTTGTTTGTCCTCTAAGTAGAATTCATCTTGATTATTTTACCAACATACATTGTTTTTATTCTGTCCTTCTGTTGACCATCTATCTATCGGCTGGGTGTTTGTTTTCATACAATCGGCACTTTGTCTTGGAAAATCCTAGGGAATTTAGAAAAAAGATAAAAAATATAGAAAATATATATTTATTATGTACCATGGGCAATATTTCAGGCTCGTTTATTTTGAAAAATCCCTCCAAAGGAACATCTCCCTGAAATGTGTGTTTAAGGTTTTGCGGTTCCATATTATTAGTTATGCTCCGTCCCCCTGCCTCCTCCCCCACTTTTACTAATAAAGCTACCTTCCCTGCTGATGGAAAATTGTCGGTTTACCTCGAGCTGCGGGGTGCCTGGCAATCAGTCCTTAGAAAAGCAGTGCCAGGTTAACCTGCTGTGATAGTGGACTCTAGGGACAGTGCCCCACCTCTGCTTGACATGCAGGGGCTCTGCCTATACCAATAAGAGGCCTGCCTGCCTGCAGCACAAAGGAGTCGCTTCCAGCCTCTTCATTTCAACGTTGCATCCACACCACAGCCTTCAGCTCAAACCTGCCTGCAGTTCAAATGTTTATGTTCGACATCCTGTACAGGTGGATTTGTTCTTTAGGTTCTGACGGGGAAGTCGCAAACCGTCTCTCCCACTTCCTGATTTCACGCAGATGCCTGAGGAAAGATCCATACGTTAGAAACACAAAAGGAAGATCTTTAGAGATTCAATCTGAGACCGTCAAACAGAGGAACTGTTAATGGGACACTTACAGTATGGGGGTTCACAAGTCGTAGACGCCGACGCGCAACAGCACGTCCTCTGCAGCTACTGCTCTGCTATAGGGCCCGTGCTCGATGTAGGGAATTGAACAATAGACGACAACGAAGAAGTGCTTGTCGTACGCCTGCATTTGTAATGCAGATGTTTGGGGTTTTTTGTTTGAGATAAGGACTGCAATTTACAGGTAGTTGGATTTCTATTCATGTTTCCGCGAGAAGTGATTTGCATCATAATGCTGAGGCAACGAGTGTCCACAATGCAAATGATTTATGTGGTAAGGTGAGGGGCTTTCAGAAGACTCTGGCTCTGCTGTTTTCAGTTTGTGCACGTAGAAGAAATCAGAGGTCAGTGGTATCCTCTGTTGGTTGGTCCATGTGGATCTATCCATCGGTCATATATGGTTATCACGTGTTCATATATGTTGTGAATTGACTCAACCAGTGTTATTCACGCACCTTTATGTAGCATTAAATGATTTATTCATCTTACTCATTACTGGCTCTCAAGGGCAACAGTCTCCACATCTGCCACCCATATCACACTGCATCATACTGTGAGTCTTCTTGCTGGTAGTGAACCCACAGGAAGGGCAAACACTGCTGTGCTCAGAGCACCTGGACACAGGTGGATTCAGACCTGCAGTCTTGTGGACCAAAGTCTACTTCCTTGACCGCGTATGTAGCGCTCATAGTTTTGCCAATGCGAAATCAGGTGCTGAGACCAAGTGTGGTCCATAAACACTAGTTTAGGGACATGGTTACTCATCCTAATAACCATTCATCTTAATCCTCTTATCTATGACTGGGCAGCAGTCTCCACCACTGCCACCCAAATCACACTGCCCCATACTGTTAGTCTTCCTGTGGGTGGTGAGCCCACTGGAAGTCCAAAGTGGCAACAGTTTTTTAGGGACCTGGTTATTCATCCCAATAACCGTTCTTCTTCATCCTCTCTAATATTACTGGGTTGCTGGGGCAACAGTCTCCACCACTGCCACCCAAATCACACTGCCCCATACCGTTAATCTCCCTGTGGTTGGTGAGCCCACCGGAAGTTATGTGGGCCTGGACGGTGCTATGATCAGAGCACCTCAGTGGCAACCTGGCAGCTGATGGATTCAAACCTGCAGCCCCACGAGCTAAAGTCTACTTTCTTAAGAGATTATTAGACAAATGGTACAAATCATTGAGTTTTATTCAAAGTTATGTCTTAAGTTTGGACGCGAACTGTTTTTTTTTTTTTTGCCAAATTTACCTCATTACTTTGTCCCAAGAGTAGCAGTTTTTACATTCACACTACCACTTAACCCAATTTGTGTTTCTTTTTTTTTGAGAAGAAGTTAACAAACATCTCCTGACATTGTTGCACTAGTTGAGAAAAAAAAAAAAACAAAAACAAACATTTGACAATGCTGGGTTTTTTTTAAAGCCCTGGCACTACATTCTACTGCTGCTCTGATGAAGTTGGTGATAGGCTTCCTAGAGTATGCCTCCCCTGTGTGTTGTTGTCTGTCATTTAATTAGCTTCCACTTTCACCACCACATGCTCCTCAGGTACATTTGTTTGTGTTTGTGTGCACTACTGAGAGACGGCAGGTGATGTTTGTTGCATGAATTATAATTGTTGTGTTTATATTTATCGGCATACGACTCGCTGTGAATGGGAAAATGAAGATTACAATATGTCACTGAGATGCATTCATTTTTATTTTTTTTCAAAAATACCTCAAGTGCAGAACAGATGTTTTAAATTTTCAAACCAACAGACAGGGCAGAGCACGCACCTGTGGAAATCCGGAGAGTTCAATTGATTTCAGCACAGATGGGGGACAACAAGGATTACTGTCCTTTTGACAAAAAACTTTTTTACCAATGGCTCTGGTACTTGTCTGAGCTCCATGGTTTCTGTTGTGACTTTGAGTAGATATGTTGTGCATATTCTGGTATTTTCAGTTCTCCGTTATTTACACCTAAATATGCGTATGTTTATTAGAGCACCTCAGTGCAAACTGGCAGCTGTGTTCATCTTAGGGTTCATTTACACAGGAAAAAAGTAAATAACCTGTGTTGACTTGATTAAATTATTATATTTGTGCATTATTTTTGAAATTTGGTCAGCACTCAGTTAATTTTGATATTTGTCCAATCACTTAAATGTGTCCCTGAAAACCACATGAATTGATCGGATCCAACACATACCTTAATTTACTTACTTTTCCCAATTTTTTTGGTGTGTAAGTGTCTGATACTTCTAGATGACTCACTTTTGTTGGGACGGATGTGCAGCGAGTGAGGCTACGGCGTGGCCCAAGTACGGCGTTGAGCCCACTTCCTGTGGGCTCAAAACCTGCAGAAAGGTTCATGAGGGGTTGGTCCAGTGTAGTGTGATTTGGGTGGTGGTCATGGAGTTGCTGCACCTTGCATCCCTCTACCGGTCCATTCTTATTAAGGAAACTTGGTTCTCTTCTATTGAAATGTTTGACCCACTTGGCTTTGGAAGACATTTGCCGTCCGTCTGTATTCATGGTGTAGAGTTTAGCATGCCTGCCTTAGAAGCAGAGAGTTGTGGGTTTGATTCCTAGCAGAATCATAAACTTCACTTATTCAAGCATTTGTTAAATGCATAAATATTAATGTGACGAGGAGGTGGATCGTCACAAATGTATCTCAGACTCTACTGAAGGACAATGCAGTGAACTTGTTAAAGGTGTGGGGGCAAGAAACTTTTAGAACTTATTATTAAAAATATGGAAAACTCGAGTCCTAAAATTATTCGTCTGTCTGATAAACCCATATGTACGTATTTTGGCCCCTGGCTCTAATTTGTGAGCATAGCTGACCTGACGCTGTGCTGGGATATTCATCGCATCCCTTTCAGTCAATTCACCTAATTATACCATGCGGCCCAGGGTGCCAGCCTCTAAATGCGCCTTCGTCAGTCTGCATGTATAAACGATGGGGGCTATAAGACCACTGACCAATGGACACTTTCTGATAGATTGGCTTTTTTTTTTCCCTCCGTGATGTTTGTCCGACTTTTTCGTAAAAAGATAAAATGAAGTTGTGAAGTTTCTCAGAGAACTAAGTTGATCCATGTGTGGAGTAAATGGCAAGAGGCCTCCTCCGCACCACAAACTCTGTTAATTGGGAGGAAACAGCAGTTGAAATTAGCGTGCAGGAGAGATGAGTGTGTAACCATTAAAAGGCCCCCCTAGTTCTTTTTAGATGTACTAAAACACATTGGTTTCACACTTATCAGTGACAAGATTTTTTTTCCCCTTTTCTTTGCACTTGTGTTAGCATCTTTTGTGACATATGTGCGATCATACAGTCGTTCTCCTCCCCAGACTGTGTTGCACATCTGCGCAGCCCCGCTGTTCAGTTGGGTTCACACGTGCGCCTCCGACAAATTAAATTCCATAAGAATTTAAAAATACTCAAATAGGTTTTAAGTCATGCATAGATTTTCCTAAAATGGCGGAAAAGTTGACGTTAAGTAAAGGTGGCTAAATAAGTGAAAATGAGTTCAGAAGAAGCGTTTTATTCTTCACTTCACAGTTGTTCTTTTTCCTGCTCCCAAGTTGAGATCTGCAGGTGGAAGTGACTGAAAGTTCATGACATCAATGCCAGTCTTTTTCAGAGGGTGCATTTGCATAGAGCTGGCACCAGGCAACTTTTCAAGTGTCTGCACTTTGACATCCAGAGATGGGTGACTATCACCTTAATGTTCCTCGTGGCTTTATTCAGACGTGGCAGCATGTTTTAGGGGTAAAGAGAGAAGGGTTGTGTGCTTTATCATGGTTTGGCACCTAGTGCACGGGAGGAGGCAGGGAGCAGGGAGGAAGAACAGCGGGAAGCTGAAAATGATATGATATCAAGGAAGAAGACCGCTCTCTGCTCTCATGAGCTGCACTGAAGTTGTGTTTGATGAATTTGTTTGGCTGTTGAAGCCTTAATTAAAATGGTTGTCAGGGTTGGAAACACTCGAGGTTTTCTGACCTTCGTTCCTGCCCAGTGATCTATGGACGCGCGTCACATGTGATGAATGAGAGGGCAGTGGCTTCTAAAACAGAACTGGGAAAACTAAGGCCCGAGGGCCAGATGTGGTCCGTTTGGCTTTTTAATCCTGTCTGCCAAACTTGTTTAAATGCAGTGGCGGGCCGTGCCTTTCAACCGTAGGCCTTCAGTGAAGTTATATTTTTGTGACGTCAAATTAATACGCCTCATAATAACATCAGTATGACACCAGGACTTGAGAATTCAGCTAGCAAATCTCCATGTTCAGATTCAATATGTCGCAAGATGACATTGTCAGACGCCTGGGAAAGCCTGTCCAATAGCATAGGTGTTGCCATGTACGTAGGGCCAGCTAGAAGGCCCTAAGGTTGTAATTTTGCGAGATGATTGGCCTGAGCACAGCAAACTGAATAGATTGTGTCCATTCATTTACAGTGGCCAGAGCCTTCACTATTGGTTCTGAAGACTCAGATTTCATGTTACCTGACCACAGTAGCTAGCTGAAATATTTTTTTAGATTGGATAAAAAGTTTTTATCCAACGTTAAAACTCTTTTTATAAAAATAAAAATACATAATAATACAATTTTATTTATACATATTTATGAATAAATGTTCTTTTAAAAAAATGTTTAGGCCAGCAGAGAAGGCTTTGCTGGCCCTGATCGCCCGCCACTGTTTCTTTATTACAAAATAAATTACACAAACCTGTTTAAAGATGTTCTTAGATTGGCTAAAAAAACAGAAAACAAAAATCGAAGAACGTATCTCAGGAATAGGTGTTTGTCAGTAATATTTCATTCTAAAATGTGTTTTTTCTTTTAGTTGTAAGCTCTCTTAGGTATAACACAATGACATTTTTATTTACAATCCCATTTGGTGGAAATACCCATCAACTCAGTTTTTTGGTAACGTTACAGCATCTACAATATAGCATTTCAGTATTTTTTCAGTGGCAGTGGTGGCCTTCTGTTTAAGAAACGGGACTTGTGTCTGGAGGGTTTCCAGTTTGAACCCACTAGCTGCCAGTGAGCAAGGCACCATCCCCATACACTGCATCTCAGGGCTTCTCAGATAGTGCTGACAAGGTGTGAAGATGGACGGGAGGATAATGTGACAGCGCTGAACGTAAACTTGTTAACCAGTGATTGGATTCACTTGAGAAGATGCCACTAATATCTGTCAACAGCAGGAAAACAAAATGTTCAATCAACACAGCTTCAGGGAGTGTGTTTTTTTTTTCTACAGCTGCTAAATTGCTGCCACATCTGGGAAATAACATCAACAACCACTATCTTTCTATAGACATTCTTTTCTGATTTAGAGTAAAATGGCGGCACGGTTTGCTGCCAGGATTGGCCCATTTCCAGAAGCTTGTTCTTGCTGCCACAACATGGAAGCGAAGGAGTAGAGACAGAGGAGGAGGAGGAGTAACGGGAGGATCAGGAGGAGGAGGAGAAAGAGGGTAAAGGATAAGGTTTGAGGAGTCACATAGCGACGAGCGCAAGCTGTGAGTCTGAAAGAAGTCAGATTCTGCTTTCAGCCCGTTAGCGACTGCTACATACCCCAAACTCAAAACCCTGGAAACGGCCTGGAAATGTGGCTCTAATTTAAAAAAAAAAGGTGAACAGTTGGGGCAAAGTCAGCAAATTGAATGATAAAGGTACAGACGGGGACATGTGACATCCTCAATTTTTCCGAGTGTGATAGTAGTGTTGGGTGAGGTGGGTGAGGACGTTTCTGTCATAAGCGTTGATGAGAAGGTGGAAGTCCTGAGAAGACAAGGAGGTTGGCTGTGAGATGTTTTGTTTGTCCAGCCAGGCTCAGTGCTCGGCGCGATGAAATATTAATAACGCTATATCTTTATTCCACTGTTGTTGGTCTCGGCGTCATACATCCTATAACCCTGACCACCTCGCTCATTACCAAAGACTCGGGAGCACGGTCTGCTGTCTGCCTCCTCACTCCTCTGCATGCAGAAAGGTATATACAGTGAAGAGTGAATTTTAAAGACAGAATAAATTATTTAACAAAACATGTGGGGAATGTGAGGAGGACAACAAAACCACTGCGGGTGGTAATTCAAAGCAAAAGAGAACTGAGACCGGCTTGTGTTAACTGAGATTATGCTCTGTGGCTGAAATACAGTGCAAAAAAAAAAAAAAAAAAAAAAGAAATTCCACTGTCTGTGGCTTTCATGTGGAGGATGAAAATGAGATGTGTTGAACCAGGACTTGCAATGGTAATGTGGTGATAAACAAACAAAACACAACATGAATACCCAATTAGAGCTTTGGAGTGAAAGTCTAATAGCATCATATTCCGGGAGCTGGAGCGACCCAAACCCGCTGGTCCACCGCTATCCACGGCCAGGACGTCGCGCGCGGTGGCTGCTGCGCTGCAGAGGTTCTGCGAGGTTCTAATGTCACCGTCGTGTGGTTTCCTGATTGGATTTTATGGTGCGTTCCTGTAGCGTTAAGTGTTCGGGACAGCAGATCAAAAAAATGTGCTTTTTGTCTCTCTCAGGATCAATTGGTGGATTTGGGATGAATATGGAAGTTGGCTTTTTACATGTCCTTTCTTGCCAAATGGTCCCTGAGCTCTTTAATTTTACTCTCCCCTATGATGACTTTGTTTTATGTGCGGGCAATTTGAATTATTATTATTTTTTTCATCCTTTTGCAGCTGTGTTTGAGAACATTGTAATACAGGTCAGCTTTAATTGATTTTTTTTTTTCTCCCAATGTGTAATTAGAATTTTGGAACCGCACCAAGTGCTTGCATGCATTTAAGCCACATCAGGGTGCGTCCACATACAGCACAGACGGGATGGTTCGGAGAAGTAGATGGAGAAAATGGTTTGGACATGTTCGGAGGAGGGACAGTGGACACATTGGTCGTAGAATGATACTAAGATACAGAGGACAGGGGAAGATGGAAATGTTGACATGCTTTGGCAACCCCTGAAATATGACAAGCCAAAAGGAAAATAAGAAGTTGATGAAGAATAAAATGCCTCACAATTATGACATGTCTCTGGAGTTCTGTTGATGGACACATTTAGTGTATATTTGCTTTCATTTATATATATATTAATTAATGAGAAGAAAATACTACAGCAACTACAATGTAGTATTATGGTTCCTTCAGCGATGTAACTACCCAATACTTATTGTTTATTGTAAAAATGGAGACATGTGAGACATGAATGCCAGTTTCTATACTGTCTTCATCATGTCACCTAATCGGGTCTCAGAGGCAGCAGTCTCCACGACCATCGCCCAAATCACACTGCACCATAGCAGCTGCTCCAGACATAGGCGTAGCCACGGGTGGGCCTGGGCCCCGCCCACTTGTTAGCTAGACCTGCCCCATCCAATGAGAGGGCTGACCATGTCATAACGGGATGATGTTCATTATCAAACTTTGGGGTTGGGCCCCGCTGTTTTTATGGGTTCTGGCTCCAGAACCCTCCACCAGGTGGTGAGTCCATTGTCAACCACCCTAGACTGAATTCTATCTCGCCCAGGAAGAGAACCCTGGAGTTCCATGATGGAGACATCGACTCTAGGCCTAGTGATTTACTAACGGCTAACAATCGAGGGGAAATCTATCCATTCACACTGCACTGTACCAGCCATTATTGGGACATTGAGTATAACAAAACTCAGCAGACAACTTTTTAAAAGTTTATAATAAAATCTCTCACTGTTTTATAGCAGACCTGACAATGTCGCATAATCTATTTCTTTGGTGAAGTGGAGAGGTGAGCTAATTTTGCAGACAAATGCTAATTACCAAAGGTCACAAGTCAGAACATGTGCTACCGTGTTTAACCTCTTGGTGAAAATCCTGTGAATGACATTGCCCGCAGATTTTTCCACTTGATTTTTCTTCTTATTTGCACATTTCTATATCTGGGCACTGACAAATGTCATGTTTCATTATTTTTTTACGTCTGGAACTTGTCGTCTAACACCTTTGAGCCCAAAAAAAACGTGTCTGTAGTTACTGATTCTGTGCATTAACCTTTTCAATGGTTTTTAATGAGTGATCCACACCTGTACCATCGTCTTGTCAACCTCCGTCTTTCTTCCTTCTTCCTTCTCCCACTGAACTGATTCAGGTTTGACCAAAGGCATGGTATCCATCCGAATCAATTAGCATGACCTTAAAACACCGTGAGGGCCGGAGCTTTATCTCCTGTACCTTTCCCTTTCGCCCTGTGGACGGTCCCTCTGCAGTGTCCTCCTGCCCTTCTGACCCTGATCATCTGTAGTTACCGTTGCCTTCAGTGGGCTCCAAATGATTACCATGGGCTTTCTACTGCACGGTGCCCAAAGGGACCACATGAGCAGATGAGCTGAGGTCACAGGTTCCACAGGTTCCTTCAGGGATCTGGGTTCTTCCCCATCCACAAATTATCATTACTGAATTAGCAGCACAGGAATGTGGCTGCTGCAGGACGCTGCTGCCTGCAAGCTTGGGCGTCTTCAATGGAGACCGGATAATCAAAAGTAATTCCGAAGTCTCTTTCATAATAAGACAGCAGCTAATGATCTTGTTGCTAGGTAAAAAAAAAAAAATACAGATTAAAAAATTAATAGATGACGCCTTGGACCAGAGTTAATGTCCCTTTCATTGGTGTGGAACTCCAGGGTTCACCCAGTGGGCAAGTTCGAAGCCCAGTCTGTGTGGTTGGCTCCTTCCATAAGGTTAGTGAAGGGTTGGGATGGTGCAATGTGATTTGGGTGGTGGTTGTGGAGACCTCTGGCACTGTAACCTAGTAATAGATATGTGGACCAAGTTGAAAAGGCAGGAAAGACAGGAAGGAAAGCAAACTCCTTGTCCCTTTGACATTGTGATCCACACCACTGCTCACAATGAAATTTGTCCTCTGTATTAAACCCATCACCAAAGTGAACAGTGGACAGCTTTGAGCGCCCGGGGAGCAGTGAGTGGGGACAGTGCCATGCTCAGTGGACCTCAGTGGTAACTTGGCTTTGGGTGGATTCAAACCCGGGACCCTCCAGATCCAGCTCTGGTTCCTTATCCACTTGGCCACCACTGCCCCTGAAAATGTGATATTTAAGACAACAAATGAAGTTAGTCTGAAATAATCATGTTGGATTTCTAAAGTTTGACATCACCGTTTCCTCTTTGTCTTACGTTCATTCCCACGTGTCCGAAAGTCCTGTAAATGAGCTTCCACAGGTGACCATCAGGGGTCCCACTGCAGCCTTATCAATATGGAAACAGATTCCAGAAAAGTCTGCCTTGTGTCATTACGCTACAGTTGTTTAGTAGTCATTACTGCCATAACACATACAGTGCACATGGCTGCGATAGTTATTGCAGGTATTGACCAGATAAATGCCTCCAATAGAGTCACAAGCCGGCACGTTATTAGTCACTCATGGGTGTGCATAGGAGCATAGGCATATGTCCACACACACATACGCACGCAGACCCTTTGTTGGACCCCCCGTGAGGTCAGGAGCACCGGTGTCCCTGCGGTTCTCAGCCCTGCGGTATCATGCTGCGTAGATATTTCTGTCTGCTCCGATGACTCCCTGACACGGTGTTTATTTGGATTGGCAACTTGTTTTAATCCGAGTCAATGTGCAGCGGCTTGAGTAGGTCGGACGGCACGGGGGTATTGAAGATCGTAAAGCAGAAGAAGATCCGATTTGGCCTGACATGGAGTACATGTGCCGACCGTGAACTGGTGCGGCAATGAGGAAGGTCTGGAGAAGCGTCATGGATGTCATGGACGTCTTCATTGGGGAGTTTCAGCTGATAGACAAAGCCTTGATTAAACTGCTGCAGTGGGAGATTTTAATTTTTACCCCCAGCATTAGTCACAACAGCTTCTAATTCTGGTTAAAGTCTGCAACGAATTATGCAATTTTTTGGGGCATTTTGTGTCCATTGAAAACATTGGAAAATAATTTGTTTCCTCGGGACCAGGGAGGTTTACTGTTCCTACCAGCGATGCAGATGCCAAAGCAAGGCTAATAAAACGGCATCAAAGTGAAATGAGAGTTAAGTGGAGGGGAAAAAGCTGAATATTCACACTCATTTGGCTGACACCTGGGGGCCTGTCGGCCGCATTGATATGCTGCTCCTCAGCCATTCAGACACTGACAATCAACGGCTTTAACACCTTTGCTTTAATTTAATTAAAGCTGTGACTGTTGGGGTGAAAACTTAATTTTGCACACATACAGTACACACACACACACACACACATTCAGATGTAGGCTCTCCCCATGTGTACATGTAGAGCATTAGGCAGGGCCATGGTAGCTGGGACTCGTTGTTGGGAAATGACAAAAGTTTTTTTTTTGGGAGGGTAATTTTTTTTTTTCCGATAAAGTCCTAGGTTTGTTTTGCTGTATGATGTCAAAGAAAGCTCAGTGTTTGCCTTTTAAAGCGAATATAATAATTTTCGGGCTTGAGAAAAGATCAGATCAATATTCTAAAACAAGCATGGACATGTATTTTGACCCGCGAGCCACATTTTGTCTTAAAGTTTGACACTGAGGTCTGGTCCGCAGCAGGTAGATGGAGAAATTGTGTCAACAAAGATAAATAACATGTAAAAATCAAGCAAGGAAGGTTAAAATTGCTGTTCAATGATATCTAATTTTGGGCAAAGACAAATATAATGACAATAGTAATTAAAAGAATAAAGTTTAGCTGACTGAAATGAAATGCCTAACGGGCCACATATAGTCCCCGAACCATAGTTTGGTCAAATTTAAAGTCATTATTATTCCCACAATACTGGAAGTCTTGGTTTAGGACATGCTTGACGTACAGCCCTGTTTCTAATATACAGTATTTATTAATAAAGTCTTGTTCTGTTGTTCATACATATGGTTGACATACAATTTTGCACATAATCAATTAAAATAAATAGAACGGACAAAACTTATTCAGGTCACAAAGTGTACAGTAGACAGAAGGCTTTGTTTACATCTGTTGGGCAGTATGACACGTTTTAGATTGTGCTGCCTTCACTTTCTTTTATTTGTGTTGTCTTTTGGAAACTTTTTGCCCTTTGTTATGGCTCTCAGGCATTAGACCTGTTGTGTTTATGTTATTATACAGTTATAATGGTATTGGCATAGGTGAGTGACATGGGGACTTGAAGAAAACGTACACCTTGTGTCCAAACAATTTACGCTTGATATTATAATCTTTTGTGTTTCTTTTCCCTCAAATTTTAAATGAATATTAGTTACCAAAAAAAAAAATCAACACTAACACTGTTGTGTTCCTAACATAGTCATACTCCATTATAGAGTAAATCTGCAACAGTGATAAAACATAACGTCAACTGTTTTTGGTCATTTTGTCCTAGTGAATGAAGGAAAAAAAAAAGGGGCTAAGAATAATTTCACGATTGTAGATCAGAGGAAAACAGAGACAAACATTTCACATTTCTCTTAAGCAAACAAATGCAGACAGATGCAAGACAAAGAGATCTATAATTCGAGTTAAATCACATGGTCATCTTTTCATCTCGCACTGTAAGATGGTCTCGGTGCGGTGGCATTTGTGGAACATAAAAAGACAAAGGAAGGGAAGAGACAGTGAGGTGATGAAAGTGCAGTCGGTCTTTTTGGAGCTGGTGAGATCACTGAGCTGCCTCCTTTCGCCTCTTTCTTTACACAGCGCTCTTCTAGTCCTTAATGATCAGTGTTCCGTCTGTTCGTGTAACCTCAGTTTGCTTTAAATAAACAAATAAATCCACAGCTTTGCATATGAGGCGTAATAATGAGCTGGGAAATATATTTTTCTTCTTTTCTTTCACTTCCTACATCAGTTGTGTTTTCTTCTTATGACCCTCAGACTGCTTTATCTACTTTCCTTATATTCCCTCCATGAACTAGCCAATTTAACATGACTTAGCTAGCCATGTTTAGTAGTGATGGCTCGATCATATACTTTATAAATAAATATTGGGAAAAAAACCCCTCTAAAATACTATAGAAGTTCAATCCGATACTCAAGCCTAACGCCAGACGTAAATTTCGTAGGTGTAAATAAATCACTCTATCGCATCAACAGATAAATTTTTGAAGGAATAATTTTTTTCTTCAGTGTAACATGGGTATCGGATTGATATCGGTATCTAATTTTGGCCCCTGAGAAGAAACCTGCTATAGCAAAGATAACAATTATTTAGGTAATAAATTGACTCAGCAAAAATGTGCGATTTTTTTTTTAGTACCAACAGCTTAAGGCAGATCTACTGTGCTTTTATTTTGACATTCGCTCTGAGCGCACCTTGAATATTCTTCCCCTGCAGAATTCTCCTATGTGTGACAAAGGACGCATCCATAACCTTAACATTCGGCCATGTTCCTATAATACATTTGATTGGTCAAAGAAGTGAAAATATTAACCCTTTCCTCTCACATGACACTGGATTGTTCCCTTATTACTGCCGTCTCGTCACCTCTTGTAGCTCGCGTACCTGCAGCTCATCACCTCACACCTCGTATGTCTACACTTGTCTCCATGGTGAATCTGGCAGACAGAGGACACTTTTGTCTGCAGGGATATTGCTCTAACCTACCTAATGGCATGAAGTTTAACAGGAGACAGATCTGGACTGCAGGCCGGCCGGTCAAGAGCCCGTGCTTTGTATTTACGCTGTCGCATGATAAATTTGTTGGGCACATGTTTGTAGGTATTTTGCAGAACGGAGATCGTTTGAGATTGATTCATTCATTGGAGTAGAACTACAGGGTTGAACCTCTGACCATGACCACATGCAGGAAGGTCCATGGAGGGACTGGTATATTGGATGGAATGCCATCCATCCATCCATCCATCCATCTTTGTCCACTTATCAGTTAGTGGGTCTTGGGGAAAGCTCTGTGACAGCCACCCAATCACATTTGACCATACAATCTTGCAGGTGGTGATCCCATTGGACGTGAATGGAATGGAAATCTGAACTCTAATACAGGGGCGTGGCCAGAACCCATAAAATGGGTGGGCCCCCCGAAAAAATCAGGGGGGCCCAACCCCAAAGTATTAGAGCCTAAGTTTGATAATGAACATCATCCCTCATTATGACATGGTCAGCCCTCTCATTGGATGGGACGGGCCTGACTGACAAGTGGGCGGGCCCAGGCCCACCTGTGGCTACGCCTATGCTCTAAGATTCTAAGAGACATAATGATGGGGACAAATATTAACGCTAAGAAAGTAACAATAACAGTAACTCTCATTAGCCAATACAACATTAGTTATTACATTAATTGACTTAATTAATTAAAAGTATTACTTTGACTTGTGAATTGTGTCAAAGACATGTCCAGGTAGAAGTAAAGACCAAATTTATGGACCCAGTTCACAGACAAAATTCAATTAATTAAATTAAATTATGTCCCACTCACAGCCTGAGGGTCCAACTCTGTTATGTATATATGCACTTAATATACAGACAGTTACATACAGTGTAACACTTCACTATAGAGTTTAGTTTTTATTGTGTGGCCGTATTTTGTGTAGAAAAACACCAACACACACAGAATCCCCAGGGAAGCCTCACCCTTCACTTCCCAATTCTCACCCACGTCCGCCGTCTTTTCTTGCACTCCGCTCTCCTCTGTCACAACATTCACATGTTACACTTTGCCTCAATTTGATGTGTGATCCAGTCCAACACATACATACACACACTGTCGCCTCCTCCTAAAAACAGCCCAAACAGCCATGGACCTCCTCCTCCTCTCCCTGTACATTTCACCTCCCCCTCAAACCAGCGGCCACTCTGACAGGAGAGAATAAACTTCTACACTATTTTTTTTTTTTTGTGTGTGTGTGTGTGTGTGTGTGTGTGTTTTCTGCTCTCCTCTTGGTTCTCGCCCCACAAGTTTCCAACTGGCAGCTTAATGATTACCTGTATACAACGCAGGTTAATCAAAACCCCGACTTCTTTTTCTCCCCCTCCTTGGTCTCCTCCTCTTCTATTCACCTCCCTTCCTGCCCTCACCAGGTGAACGCTGCCTTTTGCCCACACTCTGTTCATCTCACAGGACTCAGGTCTAGGTTTTGCAAAAGCATGGAGTGAGGAACAATCCCCTCTTCCTCCGCGGCTGCTCCGTACCCCCTGAAGGATGCCTTATCTTCGGAATTGTAATGTAATGAGTGGTCGCCCCCCCGCCCCACCTGAAACAAAAGCCTTGACAGCTCTAGCAGCTCCGCCGCTCCCCGGGACCTCAGCATTGTTATTAGAATCCCCAGGAGTGTTTGTGCACAGACACACTCTGGCCTTTTCTACATCTACGTGTCAACAATATCTGCTCCAAATAAACTCGAAACATCACTCGCCAACATCGTGCCAGAAAAGTCCATCGGAATTTGATTTATTTTAGCCAGATTCAGCAAACGCTTACGACTTTAGTTGAAGTTGCCGCGATGATCACCAACAAACCAACAACGTAAACACGTGTGAATCCAAGTCCCGTGGAGACCTTGCTCGATTTTAATGTGCTAATGCTGATGGATGACACCAGTCATATGGCCCCCAAACTCCAGCAACACACAACCCAGCGTTGAACCCTCCATCCACCCCCACCCCTCACCTCATATTGTTCTTTTCCACCCGTGACAATAGGCCTCCAGTGGCTCTGACATTCATCACCTGTTTGCTCCTCTCATTCATATGAATATGCCACTCTGCTCTCTCCGCTCTGGCCTGCAGGTTCATTGCAGGGCACAGGGAAAGGTAGAGTTGGGGGGTAAAATAAAACAATGGAGGCCAATGTGGAAAAACATCCTCTAATAATAGACCACATCCACCTGTGAGGTCAGATGATGATGTTTTTAGAACTTTGGGAAACTTCCCCACTGTGCATTCAGAGGCTGTTTTACATTAGTTTTGTCATAGAATATATTGTTGTTTTTTTTTTTTTTTACTTAAAATTAAATGTTCTATTATCATATTTTTGGTACTATTTATCAGTATTTTAATATATTACAATATGGGTATTTTTTCAACCAGTCAAACTCAATATTAATCAGCAAAAAGCATCAACATGTCAATAATTGGTGACTTAAAAACTGATTTAAGTGAAGAAAAAATACTTTATTATTTAAAGATACATTTTCCAACCTGTATAAGAATTGGTTTATCATTTTAACCAGCTATAATGGGAGGTCAGAACATTTTTTTCCACTAGAAACTAACAATAATAAAGTTAATTTGAGGTTAAATCTGTAGCCTCACAGATGATGTTGCTATCAACTACAGTGTTTTCAACTGATTTAGACACCTTGGATTAAACATTTATTTTATTTATTCAATCCTTTTCAGAATGTAATCAAGATTTATATCAGTCTTTTTTTTTAAATTAAAATCCACATTTTATTGATGTGCAAAGTGCATTACGCGCCACAAATGTGTATTAATTCAAGGTTTTTTATACCTTTTGTAAACTTTTATTGAAGTGTCTCTATGATATTTGTCTAAAATGTATGAACACCTCAATTTTGTGTTGGATCTTATCTAATTTAATCAAATAATTCTTGTTTTAATACATTTTTACATTCAATAAATAGATTACTTGACGTCTGGTAACTAACTAACTAACTTTATTGGTTAAAGTTGGATTAAATTACATTCAGGTTATTCCCAGTAATTTAGTTTATGATAATTTTTAATTTGTTAATTATAATCTATCTATCTATCTATCTATCTGTCTGTCTGTCTGTCTGTCTGTCTGTCTGCCTGTCTGTCTGTCTGTCTGTCTATCTGTCTCTAATCTCTGTTCTCCTGTACCTGACGTTAGACGTGAGATTTTAGTGACTCCATTTCTTTATGAGCTCCTGATCCACTTACCGACATGATTGTCTGCATGAGTGTGTGTGTGTGTGTGTGTGTGTGTATTTGCTAAACCAATATGTGTGCCGAGGCCTGCTGCTTTGTTTTGCGTGACAGCTCCCCTCCCCACGTTGGGCCCAGCAGATGTAGAGGTGTCACCACGTTGATTAATTGTTTACGGTCACCTGTCTGAGTGGCTGTCTGTCGTCCGTGTCGTCGTGTGCTGTGGGGATTTAGGGTTACAGGGTTGAGGCGAGAAAAAAGGGATGCAGGGTAAGGCGGAAGAGGGTGAGGAGGGTGATTTCAGAGCGAGGTAACGCAGGGATGGACCTGTGTAAATGATGACAGGCTACAGAGACGACATCTTGTAAGGGAGTCCGGGCTTCAGCAGGGGCCTGACAGGGCTGTGTGTTGTTCACTGTAGCTCAGTACAGTCATCATAACCTGGTGATCACACACTGTTAGACTGCAGTGGACAGGACGTACCTTCATGGACACCTTTTTATCAGTTGTGAGGTATTTCCTTGGTGGGAAACACTGTAAAATCAACTGATTTTACATAAAAGCGGGGCAGTGGTGGCGGAGAGAGCTGAGTGATCTAGTGGATCCCAAGTTACCTGAGGTCCATTGAGCATGGCACTATCCCCACTCACTGCGTCTCGGGCGCTTAAAGCTGCCCACTGTTCACCCTGGTGATGGGTTAAATCAATGGTGTCAAATTTTAACCAGGGGCCACATCAACAAAACAATGTCTTTGAAGGGCCGGTTTATTAGGAAGACTATAGATGTAGTTTATTATAATTTAGTCACATAACTACTATTGGTCATTAATGTGTTATAATGTCTTTTTTTATTTATTAGGTTAAGAAACTCACATTTATGTTATAAAAATGCGGGCCATACAAAATGACCTTGTGGGCCACATTTGGCCCCCGGGCCTTGAGTTTGACGGTTAAATGCAGAGGACACATTCCGTTGTGTGTTGTGGTGTGGATCACAATGACAAGGAGTTTGCGTTTCGTTGCTTTTCTGGAAACAAAATCTTCCCACCATGCATAGAACTTTGTAGGACGGAGACATCACAGGTCACCTGTGAAGATGAGAGGCTGAGTTCTCTGAGAAGTTCATAGTTTTTGTTGAGTCGGATTTTGCTCCAGTTTAGAGTAAAATAAAAGATTAACGGCATGGACTGATAAAACGATCGAACCAACGTGATTCTTCTAAACTGCAAAGTCAAATATATATCTAAATAAACATGAAATTTAATTTTTATGTTTGTGCATGGATTGAATGCACGTGGCTGACATCAGGGATCAAAACATGAGGAAATAAGATCAAATGCAACCTGTTTGTGTGACATAAAATTTCATTTTTTTTTACAACAAAAATGTATTATGTATGAATAAAAAAAAACCGAATCATCTTCTGAACTTTTTCTGAACATCTCTGAGGTTAATGCTTCAGAAAAATACTAGGATATCATGAAAAATCTGTGTTAAAATATCTAAAACGCTGGAATAAATCTGTACTGACCACATATGTGGGTTTAAGACGAGAAAAAAAAAAGGGATATGTCTCATTAGATTTTTTTTTTTTCATTGTGCAGCACCAGCTCTCCAACTGGGTAAAATTAAAACCCCTGATGACTCTGAGTCGTTTAGCTCAAACATAGCCGGCCCTCCAGTGTTCTGTTAAAATAATAAAAAAAAGGCGTAATTAAGATTTTAGAATGTTGAACTGAAATAGCCAGCAGCCATTGCTTCAATCTAACAATGTGCAGTAGAGTGAAAAAGCCCTGTGATACTGACAAGGAGAGGTTCACTTGAATTTAAATGAGAGCAAAGTCATTCAGCTGAGATTTTGATCCTTTACAGATTTTTTTTTTCTTGTACTATTTGGTTTCTATTTTCTGGTTCCTTTTTTTCTGTTAAACTGGAGGGATATTAGAGACAAGGAGACTTGACGGCGCTGTACAGCTGCCATAGTTTGGTGTTGCACTCATGTAGGGAGGCTGACGCTCTGGACCTCTGCATCATTGAGGAGACATATCCTATTCAGTTTGATTGCCTTTTGATTTAGCCCATATTATCCATTACTTACTTATTCATAGGCCACTAGGTTTTCTTCCCTTCCATCCATTCAAATCAATATTGCAGAACCCAGTTGTGAGTGTGGGTTGGGGTTTTTCTTCAAAGTGGCAATTCTTCCAACCATCTGCGCCTCTCTCTTGGTTTCTCCCTCTCTCTCTCTCTCTCTTTCTCCCTTTCTGCACGTTTTTAAAACCCGCCCTTAGTAACAAGCCACGGAGCACCAATCTGTGCCGTGATTCGGCCGAGCCCTGCCTGCCGACTGCGAAGGAACATCATCAAAACTATTCTGTGTTGCCATGGAAATAGAGACCTCAATAAGTTCATCTTTTTCATGTGTGCGTTTTTTTTTTTTTTTTCTTTTTTTTTTTCGGTGGGGGCTCGCATGCTTGGCATTTGGTTGGTTGGTTGGTTGGTTGGTGGATTGGTTGGAGTGAGTGGCAGAGCTGCAAGCTGTTCCCCCCCTCTGCACCCGCTCAGTGCTTTTCTCATCCCACTTCTGCATGCAGTGTATTTATTTATTTAGTCATCAAACACCAAAAACAATCTTTTTTTTTTTTTTTACTCTACAATCTCTCCGTTTCTACACCATCACTCTCTGAAGATAGACTGGTCTGGTCCATATGTACGTCAAATGCTCATTATCGTTGCATATGATGGACATATTCAGGAACAGGTGGATGAAGAATAGCTACTGTTTGATGGTGGATTTTAGGAAAATGAGGTGTAACTGCTCAGCAGGATGGAAACGGCAAAAATTGGGTCAAAAAGCTGAACGCATTTACAGTCAACAATTTGCCTGATAACTGATTTAACATAAAGGATTTTTTTTTTCTCTGCATTTGACATGACGTCAGCAGTGTGTTGCTTCAGTAGTATTTGTAGTAGTAGTAGTAGTGGTAGTAGTAGATCCTCCTTTTACGGCAGGAGAATACTAATGTATGGGAGACGTGTCGGTGCGTTTGTATGAAGGAAGATAAGGAGAATGTAAAGAAAGTAAGAATATGTTATGAGAGTGTGACGCCGATGTATGACGCAACAAGATCTGATGGCTTCTGAGAAATTCTCTTTGAAGTAAATGTTATTCACGTGAACTCTGTGAGGTAGTAAATGCCTCGCTCTCTGATGGGGCGGGAAACGTGAGCCGTTCAAGCCCCAATTTGCAGAAGAGGAGGGAGAGTGAAAAAAAAAAAAAAATCACTGCAACAAGGAATTGATCTGTATCTGATGAATCTGATGAAAAGGAAACAGAAGAAGCAGGATTTAGGGAGGAGACCTGGTTCGGAGAAGGAGATTCCACGTAATTGAACGATTAACTGATCTGGAGCTGCTGCATCTTATAGAGGTTTTCAGAGCTTCATCTTGATATGACGCTGGGAAAAAATGTGATGCTGAGTAACGCCGCGTGTCATTCTTCATCTGGGTGTCGTCGGGGAGGCGGCCTTTGTGACGTCTCTTCCTGTGTTGATGGAGGAGCGACACAACGGTTGTGGTTGATTGGAATGCCATAAATGGATAGTGGTGGGCTAGCGGTTAAGGAAGCAGACTTGGGTCTGGAAGGGTCCGGGTTCGGAATCCACCAGCTGCCAGGTTTCCACTCAGGTGCTCTGATCGTAGCACCGTCCCCACCAACATAACTTCCATTGGACTCACCATCCACAGTAAGACTCACTATGGAGCAGTGTGATTTGGGTGACAGTCGTGGAGACTGCTGTCCCTTACCTTGACCTTGTAACGGATGATGATGTTGTGGTCTATGAACCCAACATGGTAAGATTACCACATCATCTGGTAAAACATGGACAAAAAGCTTAACAACATTGTTTTAACATCATAATAAAAAGTTGTTTTGCATCATCTTTGCCTTCATCACTTCCTCCTGTTGATGCTTACAGATCAGGAATTCGCCCAGAAACTAAATCTTTAACGTCAATGTATTGATTTAAAGCAGGGGTCACTGAAACTGAGAGCTACTTCAAGTGCACTCTGTATTTTTTTTCACACAGACCTGTTGAACAGTATAATGAGATCTGGGGCATGTGTTAGTAGACACTCTTCCTACCATTATGATTGCAAGTTGAACTGGTGGGCACCTGTTGTAGTCCATAGGGGCTACCAGGTGGCCTGGGGCACCAGGTTGGTGAATATTGCTTTAAATGAACAGTTTTCTCAATAAAACTAGTCCAGGAGACACAAAACTGGTGCCCTGGGGCACCTGGTAGCCCCTATGGACTACCACAGGTGCCCATGGGGTGCGTTTCAAAAACAAATCTTGTCCAAAAAGGGTGAAAATGTTACTGTTCTTGTGCTTTTTCAGTGGTATTTACACTTAAAATTATATTCTAATAGGTGCAATCATGATGGTCAGTGGAGTGGTCACTATTGTATGTCCCAGAACTTTTTATTATTAAATTGTTTGGTCAGTCTGCATCAAACGTGTCAGTCTTCATATTACTGAGTGTCCTTGAATAAGCTCTCGGTCTCACACAATATATTAATATAGAAAGCTGTCTAAATAAAACAACATCCATAATTATAATAAAAATAAAATAAAATATTTAATACGTTGTGAATGTTATATATGTGCATGCATTGCATATGCATTATGTCTCCATCCCCCTGTGTCACAGCTGCTCATGTTAAAACTGACGTCATCAAAATTAAAATTCTGCTCCACGTCACTTTTGATCCTCTTGTTGTCGCCTCTCAGGCAGGAAAAAGTGAGTTTGTCAGCCTGCAGCCTGCGAGTGTGTGTTTGTGTGTGTGCTTCACCTTATCTGCTTGTAATCCAGACCCCACTTCCATTTCCAAAAAAAACTGACCCTAACTTAGATGTGGCTGATAAGGCGGGCCGCTGGTCGCATCTGTATGCTGAGGCCTATTGTACTGCAGAGGAGAAGGGATGAGAGGGGGTGAGTTTGCTTGAATCTCTGAGGGCTGGCTAACCCCCTGCTCCTTTTCCTGAAATGGAGATGTTATTACATTAGCAGCTAAAAGAGGTTTATTCACAGTTAGTGCAGTTTAGGCATGCAAATGGAGGATTTTCAGTGCGCTGCGTTGCCTGGAGGTATAGGACAGAAAGCATGGGAGATTTGCAAGGATTAGTTCCACAGGTTCCTTTTATTATGTTAAGAACCCTTCCTGAATGAAGGGGGGGAGGCGGCTGGGGGGCGGGAAGGTGAGTTGAGGAGAAAGCATAGAAAGAGAAGCAGTGAGGGAATTTTCTCTTTTTTTTTTTTTTCTTCCACATCAGCCTATTTGTGGGATAGCTTGAATAATTTTTGACATCTTCACTCACACATGTTCTGAAGTTATGCACAAAGAGCTGCTTTCCCCCCTTCTCCTGCCTCCGGCGGCTCCTAACAGTTGGTAAACAGTATGCAACACCTTGCCTGGCCTCCTCTTCCACCTCCTCCTCCACCTCCTCCTCCTCCTCTTCCTCCTCCTGCTCCAAGCATGTGTACTCTGATATGTCTCACTAAACCAAGTCAGCTCCGGAATAAATGTCGGTCATGATGATGACCATGATCATGAGGCCTTTTGGCAGTTTTTTTTTTTTTGCAAGGCACGCTGCTCAGTCAACGTGAAATGGAGGGTGGCGACCCCTTCAGATCACTCATGTCGCAGGCGTGTGTCGCAGAGACTGCGGCGCTGCAATCTGATCTGCTTGAGTTGTAAAGTTAAAGCCTTCATTATCCCGGCACGAGGCGAAAGGTGTCACCTTCACCGGTCCTGACACGTGCACACACACCCCTAACCCTAGGAGGCTACACCGACACACAAAACGTGCGCACCTTTACGTACACAAACCCTGGGAGATGATGTTGAGAGATGAAGGTTTCCAGGCGAAGACGGACAGAGAGACAGAATTAATTGTGAGCGGCGGCAAAGCCAAGGTCAGCTCAGCATCGGTGTGATGTAGTGGACAAGGTGATGGATCCCGTCGGAGGTAGAGGAGACACGTGCACAGACACACCGTCATGGGCCGAATGGCAAATGACTCAGGTCTGTTGTTCAGCAGGGTGGAGGGAGAGCGATGGTTGGAGTGAGAGAGTTGATTAATGAGACTCTGAGTGTTTTTCAATCAGACTTGATGTGATGGCATCTGCCATCGATTCTTCATTCCCACTTTTTTCTCCTTTTGGGGCGAACCACCTTCAACAGATAAGGAAGTGGGCATCTGGAAAAAAAACTGAACTTTTTGGCAGATAATAAGACGGAAAAATACCAAAAAATATATAATTTTAGAAGTATTTGTAAACTTTAAGAGCTGGACAATTGGCGCTGGCATTAATGCATGTCTTTTCAATGATCATAAAGTTTACCAGAAAAAAAAAAAACTGCAGTCTGAACATTTGGTAGATATTAGGTATTGGATCAAATAAATGAAAAAGATAAAATAATTTAAAATATAAATTTATAGATTTTGTAATTATTTTAAAATAGTTTGATATTTTTGTTACTGAAATTCCCCTTGATATATGGGATATGAATATATTGTACATTTTGATTAAAAAAAAATGCATGCAAGCAGTGATTTTTTTTTATTAAACCAACAAAACACAGACTTTTGGAAAATCTGTATTTTTTAAGCTCAATGGCGACTCCTATGGGTGAGGCGGAAAAGTTTTCGAGACAGATGTGCTAACCTTTACACTTAAAAAAAACTTAAAAAAAGTTTAACTATTTACTTAATTACCAACTAACTTAATTTCTGGCAGATAATGTACAAAATGCACTGCAAAATATCTTTATATTTGAAAAATAAATCCTTAAAATAAAAAAAAATAAGTCCTTAAACACCCCAAAACTCTACCATAAAGAGAAATATTGGTGGTACAGATGCAATATTTGGAAACATGTTTGTCAAGTCTAATTACTCGTCTTCTACCATATAAACAGCCATGTCTTAACATGCAGTTAATGTGGCGACTGCCTTTTTGTAACATTAAACCACTGAAAAGATTTTTTTTTTACGTCAAATCAATCTGTGCCAACGGATTCAATATTCTGGAATTGCATGATAAATGACGTCCGTAACAAAAAAAACCGCACATTTCAGCGGTCGATGGCACAAAACGGCTCTTTGTGACTCTCCAGTAAGTTGAGCACCAGCTCTTGAGCTGAAGTGGCCTGTTCAACTCCACATTCAGACCGGGACATTGCATGAGAAAAGAAAAGTGTGAGCTGTTGAATAAAAGCTCTCCTCTCTGTACCAACAGCAGTCATCCGTCTTTTGGGCCAGAACAGCTCTTTAATTGTCCACATTCGGATGCTTTAACACTTGTGCTGTTAACAGCCATTAACCATGAGAGTCCTCACACAACTGTGAAGGAGGGACAAAGGCCCCAGCGCACACACCGGGGACGGTTGTGTGAGACATACACACACATACGCAAACAGGAATTAGTGTCTTCACACACACCCGGTAGATGTGCATCTGTCATGGTACATCTGTCGACAAGGCCGGGACACAATGGAAGAAACGAGAAACAAGCAGAAAGTAGGAGTTGACCATGACGCTGTTTGGGGTTAGAACTGTAAACCAGTAGAAAACTGGTTCCTTTTCTTTTCCTGTCAGTGGAAGTAAATATTACTCTTCTCTTCATCGCACTTCCTGGACTAGAGGAAGTGGTGTCCTAAAATTATACTTAACAGATCTTCTTATCGGGCCATGTTATTAATTGTAAAATTATTATTAATGCTGTAAAACTTTTCTGCAGCGCCCCCTTTTGTAGATAGGGCTATTGGTATTGTAGCCCTCCAACATTCTTACAGCTATGGTCTCAAAACTGCCATGAACTCTATTTATACATAATAATAACGTTTCTTTTAGTGTAGCAAAAAAATGTAAGTAATTATTCATGCTGGGATCCAACTCCACTTTAGATACACTAACAAAACTGCATTTCCAAACCTGTAGAAATGATTAGTTAACTCATGTTGAGCTATCAAAAAAGCATATATTTGGCTAGTGCAAATATTTTTCTAAATTGTCAGCTAAATATTAATAATAATGCTTTCAGGCAGGCGTGGGCATTATTTTGACTTCTGGGCCACAGTAGGTACTAAAATTTGACATATTTAGCATTCGTGTGAACTAAGATCACTGACGTGAAATAAATCACAAATAAAGGCTAACATACTAAATTACGTTTAGCCGTTTCGACAGTATCTCTCAGGGAAACGGTGACATTGTGGGAAAAATACAGAAAGATTGTGATAATATAATAAAATAGTATAATTTGGAAAAGTTTGGCGGGCCGGATTAGAACGCCAAACGGGCTGCATCTGGCCCACGGGCCTTAGTTTGACTATCCAATATTCACCAATTAACATATATTTTCACCTGTTAAATAATTGAGCATCAAAAACATACATAATATTTTTTTTTCAAACATTTTTTTCCAAATCATTTTCTTTAAAATTTGTCCTTTATAATAGTTTACCCGAAGAGTGTTGTTACGTCACATTATCTTACATTCATTTTATGTTTGTTACTCCAGTGGTTCAACAGTTGCTGCTCTTCAGAGAATATAAAGTGTGTGTGAACCCATTTCAGAAACACACACACACACACACACACCCTCACACCAGTGCTTTGGGCCTGGATCCAGTCAGAACAACAGTGGAGCTGCTCCCCCTGCTGCTACCAGATAGCAACTGCTTCTGGGCTTTCCGTCAGTCCCTCAGCTCTGTGTGTGTGCCCCGGTCCATGTCAGGTTTATGTGCTTATGTTGTGCGCTGCGTTACCTGTGTGTTCCATTATCAGTGCATTACACAGTAGGTCCTTTCTGGCCGCATCCTGCCACAAGTATGTTAACGTGACTTCACCTTCCATTTTCTCAGCCGTTGTTGTTCTGAAACAATGGTTCCAGCATCTGTGAGCAATTGTTTGCGGTGTCTGACTGCTGCTCCGTCTGCCTTCTCCTCTTGTCTGCCCATCCTGCTATAAAAGACTAATGATTCTCAAGTCAGAAGAGGCTGCGTGGCTTAATGAGCACACACACACACACACACACACACACACACACACAGCCGGATCTGTGTTTTGGTCTTCACATCATACAGATGCAACACTTTCCAAGGCCCAAACATAGAACCTGGGTTAGACGGTCACACACACACACAGAGACAGACAGAGAGAGATAGACAGACAGTCAGACAGAGAGAGACAGACAACTTTATTAATCCCTCTAGAGAGTATCTTTCTGGAAATTAAGGCTCCAGCTGCAGCAGCATGGAATAAATACACAAAAAATACAATAAACACAGTAAAGTTTGAGTACACGAGACCTGAACAGTGAACAGTGGATGTTAGTAGATCAGTAGGTTAGTGGTAAATAGATCGGTAACGTTAGTAACAGTGGAATAGTAGGTAATAAATATTGCTGTGTGTGGTGTTGTTGAGCAATTGCAATCTCTATTATTGTTGTTTCCCATGTCAGTGTCAATACTGAGTTAGGTATATTTTGTATTGAAATTGTATATGAATATATGTATATATGTACATATATGAGTACTAAGTATTTACAGTATATGAGGATACCCTCATACATATGTACCGTATATATTGACATATAAACATACGTATACACCTTGGTATACACACTCATATACATTAATGAATATAGTCACGTATACATACACACACATACACATGTATGTGCATTATGTGTATTAATGCACATAAATATGCATTAATACACGACCAAGCCTACATTTATCCATTGCATGTCCATATATATATATCCGCAACATTAGAGATTAGAATAGGCTACAGGATATAAAGTGTCTATCAGAACTTGCTATATATTTCTTTCTACACCATATACCTTATGCCAAGCACACGTTACTGATGTATGTATATACTGTATGTGCATGTATAAATATACACACATACAAATTATATTTAATTTATATATTAATAATTTGATTATATGAATATATACTGTATATATATCATAATATATAGTACATATATACAGAAATATATATATATTTATTTAGATTTATATATATATATATATACTTATACATATTCATACATATATGTGCATCAATATACAACATATATATACATACATATGTGTCTATACTATATATATATTTCTATACATCTGTAAGAGTATTTGTGGACTTGCGTTATTGTGCTTGCCTTGAAAACAGAACAGAGAGCTGAGAGGTTTTGATATGGTAAATTTAGTTGCTTTGAATAAAAGCTGAGGCAAAATGTTGCTGTTAAAGCTTCACACACTTCAGTTGGCAGAACTAAACATTTACAATGTCTAATTCAATTTACTGTCACAAAAAAGAACACAAAGAGGTGTCCATATAATAACACATTGGGTTAAACTGGGACAGAAAAAAAATCATTGGCCATGAACTGATGTAGAATCCCCTGACGTCAGATTTCCTCAACATTCTAGAGGGTTCTCAACCCATTAACCAGTTAGCAGCGAACTGTTTTATCATTAAAGATAAAGTTAATAGTAATTTCTGGTGGTATTTCATTAGAACTAAACAATGACTTAAAGTCAAGTTCCACAACATGGTGACAAATGTGGCCCTCCCATTATCTTTCAATGATGTAAATGAAGGGGAATGTCTTCTTCACTCTTCTTCACACTAACAACGCTGCAGAGATTTTTATCTGCCATATGGTCACCTGTCATTTTCACATGACCAAGTGATCAAAGCATGTCTTTGGTTTAATTGTTCCCCACTGTTAGGCTTCAGCCAAAAAGGGATTCACTCCATTTCTACTTCAGCAGGTGGCATGTCGTCTACATTTCTGCAGCCCTGCATGTGTGTGTGTGTGTGTGTGCGTGTGTGTGTGTGTTTGGAAGTGCATATTTCTAGTAAGCAGTCTGTAAATATTAGGACAGAGTGTTTCTCCAGCAACCAGGAATCTTTAATGAGACAAAGAGCACTGAAAGTTTTTTAGATTGATTTTAAGCAGTTTTACATCAACTCTTAGATTAACAGAACTATCTATCTATCTATCTGTCGGTCTGTCTGTCTGTCTGTCTGTCTGTCTGTCTATCTGTCTGTCTATCTATCTGTCTATCTATCTATCTATCTATCTATCTATCTATCTATCTATCTATCTATCTAACTATCTATCTATCTGTCTATCTGTCTGTCTGTCTATCTGTCTATCTGTCTGTCTGTCTGTCTGTCTGTCTGTCTGTCTGTCTGTCTGTCTGTCTGTCTGTCTGTCTGTCATATCCATTTCTGGTCTCTTCATTTTTGCTCTTAACTTACTGCAACCAATTGTTTTGGCATAATAAGCCATTAGCAACTTTGTGGATTCGTGGCATGATTGAGGTTTTCAGAACTCTCCTGGAATGTTCAGGTAACATAAAAAAATACGGAATTTTTGGTTGTCTAAAGTCAGTTTTTAGTTACAATAAAATTAGTTTTATTTATTATTTTCTAAACAATTTAACACATCCTAAATTTCTGTTTTTTTGTCTTGATTCCTTTAAGCTGAAATCAATTCAAGACAGTTATTTTTCTCTGCTTTTCCTAATTGCTTAGGTTGAAAAATGGGATTCTTGGCTGCCTATATCCCAGTGGGCTCACCCCCCACTGGAAGGCTCACAATATGGTGCAGAGTGATTTGGGTGGCAGTGGTGGAGACTGCTGCCCCTGAGAACTGACAATATATGCGGATGAAGATGAATTAATATTTACTGTTCTTCAAGTTTTCCACTAAAACTGTTATTATTATTATTATTATGTTACCTCACATACTTCGTTGTGAGGTTAGGGTTAGTGTCAGGCTCAGGGTGTAACCAGGAGTCAGTCCGTCAGTTGGCCCCGAGAGGAGATTCCCATTGATTGGAATTTAATTTGGTAAAAAGTCTGCGTCCCATCAAACTTCACTGTATTCCCCCACTGCTGTCCTGATAGGAGGAGGTGTCAGGGTGGTCCATGTGGTTGATCAGAGCCAGCTGATAGGAGTAAACCTATCTCAGCAGGCCTGTTGTTTGTGTTTACTACGTCAGTGTGTGTGTGTGTGTGTGTTTATCACTTCAAACCCTATGTTTCTTCACATGTTCCAGCACCTTTTGTTTTTCCATTAATCCTGGTCAACTTTCACAGGTGGCCGTCGCTCTTCTCTCACTTCATCCTCATTCCTAGTGTTATTTTACATTCTTTATGGTACAATGTCATTCACCCGCGCCCTCTTCACTGTAACTGGTAACTGGGAAAAACCCTACGTGTTGAAAGAGCACTAAATTATTTAGGGCCTTTAAACGACCGGAGGCTCCACTCCAGTGTTTGCTTTAGCAATCTAATCTCGGCCCTAATCTCTGACAAGTTTTCTTTATCTTTTCTTATTTTCCAGGCTCAAAGAGTAGAGAGGCAGAGGTCTAGTCTTAATTAGGTTAGTTATCTCTGCTCCAAAAGGATAAAGTTCTCTCCCCAGGACTGTTTCAAATTATCCTAATTGGATTTTTAGCAGAAACTCAGCAAATAGTCAGGGTTAAATAAAGAGAGGGACATAAAGGGGGGGAGTTTGTATGGACCTTGTTGGGTGAAGTGAGAATAAAAGATTCTTGCAGGGTCACGTTCAAGGTTCCTCTTTCTACTTTCACTCAACAAACAGAAGGACTTGCTTCAGGCTTGCTTGGAGGACAGCTGCTCTGGCCAGGGGCAGGGGCCGGGGCCGGGGCCAGGGCCAGGGCTGGGCCCCCAGCTCAGGCTGAAGTAACAAGAGAAGGACAGACAGAGAGAGAGAGAGGGAAGGTGGAGGCCACATAGTTTTTGTCTCTGGCTGTTATAAAGAAGCAGGTTCACAGTGAGATGTCAAGACTGTACTAAACAACTCGACGTTCCTTCTTATACCGTCCCTTAGGAAGACAAGTGTGTAGTAGAGAAGGTTCAACAGTTCTTCACTGCTTCCAGTGCTTTTTTATCCCTGTAGTTGTACAGGTACTTTAGTAATACTACCTCACGTTCAGTACTCATGAATGATCTGTGATAGAAGAGAGTCAGCTAAAGTGAAGGGAAAGGTTTACAGGACAGTTGTGAGACCAGCTATGATGGATGGATTAGAGACACTAGGAATAAGTAGAAGACAAGAGACAGAGCTGGAGGTGGAGGAGTTAAAGATGCTGAGGTTCTCTATAGGAGAGACAAGGATGGACAGGATCAGAAATGAGGTGATTAGAGGGACAACACAGGCAGGAAGGTTTGGAGAAAAAGACGGATAACACAGATTGAGATGGTTTGGACATGTTTAGAGGAGGGACGGTTGATACATTGGTAGAAGAATGATCCTAGAGATGGAGCTACCAGGTAGGAGACAAAGAGGAGATTGATGGATGCAGTGAGAACTTCAACATGATTTCTGGTGGACTTGTTAGCCAATAGCATGTTAGCAAATGACAACCAAAGATTTATACAAAACTAAATACTAATAATTTTATTAAAGAAGCTTGATGTTTTAAGTGATTGAGTTGGTTTAGAACAATATATTCAAGTTTGGTGACATGTGGTTAAAATATGGTTAGAATTTTACGTTGCTGCTGTTAACTCTACGTAAACTATTTCTACGTAATCGTTCAAAAAAAGCAAAATAAAGTTCTCTGTTAGTTAGTTTCTTTATAACAGAGATGAATTCTTACCAACATTCATGACATCATATTAAGGTACTATGTTATTTATTCTTTTATTCATCTTCATCCTCTTATGGAGCAGCAGTCTCCACGATTGCCACCCAAATCACACTGCCCTATACTGTGAGCCTTCCTCTGGGTGGTGAGCTCACTGGAAATTATCTGGGTCTGTACGGTGCTGTGCTCAGAGCATCTCAGTGGCAACCCGGCAACTGGTGGATTAGAACCTGAAGCCTTGTGGACCCAAGGCCGCCTCCTTAACCACTAGGCCACTACTGTTGCCTTTTTGTATGTATTGCAAAGCATGTATTTTTCAAACAAATTTATGACAAACACAGTAAGGCCGCATGTTCCATGCTACTTAATTTTCTTCTCCGATATCTTAAATGTCACCAAATTTTACTCAACATACCAAAGACCCCAGTTATAACCGGTCCCCTCCCCCCCGAGTCTCCCTCCATGCTGGAGAGTGAAAATATTCCAGGGGGCAGTTTGATTATTTCTGGAGCTGAATAATAAAACTATCTCCAGATCAAAGTTTCTCAGGGTGAAATAATAAGAAAGACGAGCGGTGAGACGACTGCAATAATTGACAAACCTGGTTAACATTAATCACAAAGTGAAATGTATATAATTTACACCACATTTCCTGTGATGATGAGGTCTGAGGTAAATGTAAGGCGTGAATGAGGTGAATGATTATGACAGAAGGCGCTGGAAGAGAATATATAATAGTCTTGACGAAGTCTGGAGCAGGAATAAACAATATATAAATTGAAAATAATGCATTTACCTGAATAAATGTGGAAGATAAATACACAGCATACTCCTTTGTGTCCAGCTGAGTCCACCGCAGTCTACCTACAGATGTCCAGATGAGCTAATCGGAAGTATTGATTGCTGTAGTGATGATGCAGAGTGTGGATTTTTAATTATGGCATGCTTGAGTGTGTTAAAAACTCCTGCATTCTGTCTGAGGGGAAGTGAACGCAACACACACACACACACAAAAAAAATGTTTCTTGAAAATCCTGAAATGATATTGACAAATAGTGTATCTTGTGTCAAACTTAGGGACAGTTGGAATGGATCTCATGGGTGTTCTTGGACTTAATATTCTTTCTTTATTTTGGTTTTCACACAGTATTGTTTCTTCACATCTGGATTGCTGGATAGTCATGCAGCTCATTAGTGTGTATTTCTCCTCCGTATGCCGTCCACCTGTCTCAATAACCCGTTTGTCCAGCTGCACATAGAATGAGACCGCTGTCAGACCATTGCTTATTTTCTCTAACAGAGGCCCATCGTGGTCTAGATCTAACTAGACAGCTCCGTCTTTCATACATACCATCAATGCACCGCAGGGGAAATGAACTGCTCTTCCCAGAGAAGATGAAGATGATGAAGTGAAGATACATCCAAGATACATTGGATGCAGTGATGACTAAGATATAATTTTGTGAGTTCCTTTAACTCCAGGGTTGATACCTATGGATTCACAGATACAACGATGCTGATCAATTTCTCGATTTAAATCATATTTATTGTTTATTGTAAATCAAAAACCAAATATGTCTTTAGGAAAAATATATAGATGAAAGTTGCGGGATTATTTGGGATCGCAGGTTCATTATATAATACCAAAGGAGTTTCCCCCAGCAGTCTAGGCCTAGAGCAACGTGGAAATAAATTTTAGTCTTATTGTCTGCATAGCTAGGGCTGCAGTGGTGGCCTAGCACAGGCATGGGCAAACTAAGGCCCGGAGACCGGATGTGGCCCGTTAAGTTTTTTGATGCGGCCCGCCAACCTTGTCCAAATTACGTAACTTATTTATATTATCCTTATACTTCTGCCTTTACCCTCCAATAATGCACTTCCTCAGTAGATGGCGTCATAAAGGGAATTAGAAATGTTGAATCTACGGTTCTATACATCACATTTACCTGCCAATTATCTAAGTCCAAATGAACAATCCATCTTTCAGCTCTTGACTCGGCCCCCGTGTCCAATTTTAAGAACCAGTCGTGGCCCGCGAGTCAAAAAAGTTTGCCCACGTCTGGCCTAGCCGCTTCAGGTTCGAATCCACCAGCTGCTTAGTTGCCACTGCGGTGCTCCAAGCACAGCGCCGCATCTTCCGTACCACATAACTTGCAGTGGGCCCACCACCCACAGGAAGGCTCACAGTGTGATGCACTGTGGTTGGAGTGGCGCCGACTGCCCCTGCCACCTGGTAACAGATAAGCAGATGAAGATGTATGAATGAGTGAATAACTGCATTCAGACACAATTTTTGACGCCTATACGGAATTCAATTCGCAGGTCACGTGATTGAGGGTGGCAGCGCACGTCTACTGAGGAATGCATTATACGACTCGGCTGAAAGGCTGCTGTGAACAAAGACTGTTTTCACTTAAAGACACCGTGTTTAGCAAAATGAGAAGCAGTTCTGGGTGTTTCCTTAGTCAGCCATCCAGGAATGCCTTCGCTCTCTGCACCTATTGATTCCAAAGGCTGCAGAGCAATGAATCAGCTCTGCAGGACAACGTTCCCCAAGATTTGGCTTCATTTTCAAAAAGCTCTGTTTGTTTAAAATCGCTCATCGGTGGAGTCCAACTTTGAAGAGAAAACAATTCCCCCTCTATGCTGAAGATTGCTAGAATTTTTGTGTCTAAGTCTAGAATCCCGCCATGATGTTCTGGTTTCTGCATCTTTGGTGTCTTCACATTCTTTCAGCTTCTTCCCCTGGTTGAACAAAACAGTCCTTCCCTTTGGGGTTTTGTTTTGAGCCAGTCTAATATTTATCATGATTCACACAGGTAGGGTCACTCCAGCCCCATGCGTTGCGCAAATGGGTTCGGAATCCAATTCAGTTTGTTTAACCACACTCTGTTCTGATTCTTTTTTTTTTTTTCTACTGACACATCCATGATGAGATCACACACCGGGCCTTGGGCTGCTGATTATTATGAGTGACTTTTCCCACTTGCTGACTGGGATTCTGTGGGGGGAAAACCACAGAAACCTGGGAGCAACTGGGCGTTTGTCTGATGTTGACAGAGCGGTGGCAGGGGCAGATGGGGCCACTGTGCTCCGCTCTGCGTGGCAGAGGCCTGGTTCATACTGGGTTCCTGTGCTCCGTGGGCTCCCGGGCCGGTGTGCTGGTTTTCAGTCTGGCTCTGCTTCAGACAAGCTTCCTGTGGAGGTCAGCTGTGCCGACGGTGAAACGGAGCGGAGAGAGGAGCGACGTGTTGAACAGCGACCTGTCTTCACTGCTGAGCAGGGATGTGTGGCTTAAATATAGGAATAAATAATGTTGCAGTGGACAATTTTAACCTACCCCTAACCCCCCCTGCCTCCACCTTCACACTTTCTTTGTGTCCGGAGTGTCAGAAATGAAGCAGAAAAAGGTTCGAATCCACCAGCTGCTCAAATTCATTTTAGTCTCATTGTCTGCATAGATAGAGCTGCAGTGGTGGCCAAGCCCAGGCATGGGTAAACTAAGGCGCGGGGACCTGATGTGGCCTGTTAAGCTTTTTGATGCGGCCCGCCAACCGTGTCCACATTACATAACTTATTTATATCGTCATTATACAGGGTGGCCACTCTTTTAAAGTTTTGTTTTTCCCTGACTTTTCCCTGACTTAATATTGTTTCCCGGACTCAAATTTATCAAAAGTATAGTAAAAGGTAACACTGATAACTCTAAAATATGGTCATATAATAATAACATCCACGTTTAAAATGTTTGTTTCTCCACCACTATAGTACAATGTGTGGGATAAACTGATTCATTCCTTGGTCAGATCAGATCATATACATTAACATTGGTTCTCCGGGGCTAAAGATGGCAAAAATAATCGTAAATTACATTGAAAATGAAATATAACACATCAACAATATGTTATCTTTCAAGAACATTTTAATATCCTTAAAACTACAATAACTTTTCACTTTTGTGTTACCTTAATATACCAACTAATTTGAACAAGATTGAACAAGACATACTCGACATTTTCTGCGACATTACTGCACAGAAATATTTTTTTCCTAACTTTTTTCCTGACTTTGACAGTTTTTCATGAAATTCCCTGACTTTTCCCCGACTTTTTCATCAAATTTTTTTTCCCCCTGACTTTTCCCTGAATTCCCTGATTTCCAGGTGAGTGGCCACCTTGTTATACTTCTGCCTTTACCCTGCAATAATGCACTTCCCTCATTAGATGGCGTCATCAAGGGAATTAGAAATGTTGAATTTTCATTTTTATACATCACATTTACATGACATTTATCTTCGTTCAAATGAACAGCAGTGCAGAAAGAGGAGCGATGAGTCCCCCCCACCCCCCCCCCACACACATACACACACTTCTCCTTTCTCACTTTCTTTGTGTCTGGAGTGTCAGAAACGTAGCAGGGAAAGTTCAACGCCACTGCAGTAATGATGTTGGATGGAGTACTTTTGTCTTACTTCCAAACTAAGGAGTCGGAAGTCAAGGTGATAATTGAACCGAAAGACAGAACTTTTTTTAGTTGCATTAACTCTGCATTTCTGACAGTTCCATGCCTGGCTGCCTTGCACGTTTCATTTTAAGGTTTCATTTCTTTTTAACAATTAGTCAAACATCTTCATTGTCTTCATTTGACCTATCGCAGTGGTGAATACTGTGTGTCTCAATCCTTCTACATTTTCTCGTCCAAACCTTGTATTTTCATTATGCAGAGAAGAGATGAGTTTGGAGACAAAGAGACTTACGGTTGCAGTCTAATGAAATGCCTTGTCTCCGCAGAGTCGAGGGCTGCAGCCCTGGTTTGAGCCGCTCTTTCCTCCCCTGCTGGGTGTATTGATAAGCAGCACTGAACCCTGCGGTCAGTGTTTAATTGCATTATTTGGAGTCCTCTAGTCACTCTCCACCTCTCTCCTTGATGGAAGCAGAGAACAAGTGTTTACTGTTACAAAGAAAAACGGATCAAAAAGATACAGCGAGCCTGTGAGTGCTGGGCGGCGCTCGGGGAACTCTAAATATGATTTTTACGGATAAGCGACATTGTCAAACCCATTGCGCGAGCTAATCCTGTGGCTACAGCAGTCGTGTTGTTAGAATGGCGAGAAGGCTGATGCTCAGACCATGATGGGGCCTCAGCCCCCTTTACCGGTGTCTTAAAATTTGCAAAAAAAAAACCTGACATCACTGTTTGACGCATCTTTTTATCTTGTCCCGGCTTATCCTGCACGTACACAATCCTACAGAGGTGACGTCCAGCAGGGTGGATTAAAACAGTGTGCACACTAGACCAGACCTCAGTGGGCCCCGGGCAGCATCCCTTCTCCAGCTCTGATTGGGGACTTGATGCAAGTCCTGTAGTTGAAACGTGCCTGAAATTCAATCCACAGCCTATAAAGAAGACCTACCCATCTTTGTCTGATAATCTGTTGTAGAGTTGGGGTAGCTGTCGCCAAAATGGAACAGTCCCATCCCCTCATGAACGTTCCTCCAGGTGGTGAACCCACTGGACGGCCCAAAACCATCCTCCAGTGCTTCTCAATTATTTCCTGGCACGCCCCCTCCCAGTAAGAAGAAAACAATTCGAGATATAGTTCAACCCGCTGCGCACAATGGACAATGAGAGTGCCACTGCCAACTACTGGAGTGGATGTGCAATTACACTTTATTGTAGTACGGCGTAAAAAAAAAACATGTTCCCCAGGGTCACACGCACCCTGCTCAGCATCGCACCGCGCCCCCGCAGGGGGGCCCGCCCCACTATTTGAGAAGCACTGCCGTACTCTAACTGTGATTCTATCTTGCCCAGAAGGTGAACCCTGGGCTTTTACACCAATGACAGAGACATAGCCTCTAGGCCACCCTCTAAAGAATAAAATATCTCAAATAATCTGCCCTGCCTTCACCTTCCACCCTGAGAGAGAGTCTTGTCTGTGTGCCATTGAGCGGTTGATGGTGCGAGACTGTTCAACACATATAAAGAAAGGACTGAACAAGCTGCCATGCTTGAGCAGTGTTGTAAACCCACTTTCCGTCACCTCTGTACCTTTCCCTCTCAAATTGATGTTGTTTTGTGGTGCCATCTCAAAGTCGCTTTGTCCACACATCATGCTCCCTCATCCCACCAACCCCCAAAGGCATGCAGAAGTAGAGGTCACGGGGGGAAAAGACTATTCATCCAAACCTAGCCAGGCGCATCTTCTTTCACCTGGCGTCCAATCATGAATGGTCCCCTTGGTTCAGACAGCAGCGGAGCAAAGAGCGACCCTGTGTATGGCTCGCACGCAGCAATCCACCTTTTCACAGATGCCTTCAGTTTTTGCAGCAATTGCCAACGCTGCACCTGCTCAAATTGTCAGACGTTTGCGTTTGTGTGACGACGTGGAAGAGCGCCTCATTATGGCCGTCATTGTGCGAGTGCTTCTGTTTGGAGGAGCTGGTCTGGAAAGACGACTCACTGTGGCACAGAATGGATTGGCCATCAAGTTCACTCCGCGGCGTAAAAACAGATTCAACAGTGTACGGAACTCCAGCGCGTGCATGCACACACCGGAGCGATGCACATCTGCCCTTCCTCGGAAGTTGACTTTCTGAAAAGATATGAAGGATAATGACATCATAATTAGCTCAAGCTGCATGTCATTGCAAGTGCGCACACTTGCCCACAAGTAGCGACAGACACAGTGTGTGTGGCAGGATTTAATGAGGCTAGGGCTCAGTGTGATTTACTTTAAAATGTCTAAAACAAAAAATCTTTATAGATTCATCTACACGTCTTCCATGTGGTGAAAACGACAAAATCTCTGCCTTTTTTGTGTATGTTTTTAAAAAATATTCCCCACTAAACTTCATATTTTGTGATGGTGAAACTCAGTTTTGGGTCTGGTCTAGTTTTTAGAACAAAAAGCAACACAGTTAGCATACCTATCATGACCAAGGCCAAAAGAAATGGTGTTTTTGGTATAGCTTTGTACCTGTTCAAGGAGTGAAAATGGACACTGGAAACAAAATTGCAGAATTGTGTTTTTAAAAATAATGGTATCTGATTTATACCTGTTTACATTTTATTGTTTAGATGTGTATAAGAGACAGGATTAAAACAGTGTGCACACTAGACCAGACCTCAGTGGGCCCCGGGCAGCATCCCTTCTCCAGCTCTGATTGGGGACTTGATGCAAGTCCTGTAGTTGAAACGTGCCTGAAATTCAATCCACAGCCTATAAAGAAGACCTACCCATCTTTGTCTGATAATCTGTTGTAGAGTTGGGGTAGCTG